>JAMKCH010001208.1:0-40107 GCA_023653785.1 Ophioderma brevispina
CTGCTCACCAGGAAATTTTCACCTCCAATCAGGAGAATCTGCCTCAAAACCACCTCCAACTGGGAAAATCTGCCTCAAAAACCAGGAAATTGCCTCCTTTTACAAGTGACCCCTGTTATGCCCCTGGAAAGCAGACCTCTATAAATCATTCACATCCAATCCAATTTTTTAGCAAAACTTTTAAAACTTGCTTACTTTTTGTTTGTAATTCATATTTCAACTTCTCTGTTCTTTGATTTGATAAGGTTATAGGGGGAGGTGGTCAAGCGGTCTAAGGCGATGAACCATCGGCAGAGTATAAGCTCGATCGAGTGTCCCTGATTCGAGCGTCGTGAGAGTAAAGTTTCTTGGTCATACTCAAATAGTTCCTATAAGGTCGGAAAGTGCATAATCGCGCAGCAGTGTGATTAAAGTAATTTCTCCCCACTCCACCCACTGTATAGAATGTGCATGTGTATGCAAAATTGGTTGTCCAGCATCTCATGGTTTGGAGAGTCATGTAAAGCTGTTGGTCCCATGTATCAGGAATCATTCCTGAGCATGTAAAAAGTTGCAGACCTTTTCAAAAAGAGTAGGGGATCTATCCTGGTGTGGCAGGAGATATAGTCCTCTGGACTTACAGTCCACCTACAACGGTGAAGAATAGGGCACTCAATTCAGTTGACTCTTCACGCAACATTAGTTTCATGCTTTATTCCACTGTCATCTATGGCGCCCGGATTATGGTTCCTGTCGGACCATATCTCCTTTTACACCGGGTCTATTAGCTGCACATACTCAAGGTACCGGGGTCCCATCCAACCCGCACTAAGCCAGAGTGGAAGGGTAGGCGGTAATCCAGCATGGAATATACATGTTGAGGTTTCATCCAGAAGTAGACTGACATAGCTGATGATGACGAATTACGGGGTAGAGTGTAAACCATTATATAGGGAAATTGGTTGGTTGTCAGGTTTTCAGTAAGCCATTTACTTTTAACATCAACAAACATCACTTATAACAAACCCACTGCAGCACATGAATATGTTTCAGTATACAATGGTGAATGCAGAAACAATTTTTTACATGATTGCTGGATATACAAGATTATTATAGCTTATTATCTAGTTTCTTGGGCCCTTTTTCCAAAAACGTCAGGTAAGTATAAAGTCCTAGGTATTAAAACACTATTCTTGAACCACAAGCACAAATATGAAAATACCCATACTGTACTTGTCATTTTTCTAAATCGTACATTTCCCTTCTCCATCAGAATTGATATCTAAGTAAACAACCTTGTGTGTTGTGCTCCAGTTTCCTTATGACGCAGGCTTCAGACAAAGAAATCCATCAATGAGTGATCAAGACTTACTATTAGTACATCAAAATCTCTCAAATTTCAGTAGTAATTGGATTTGCTTATTGGCTCATGATACCAAACCCTTTACTAAGTTATAATTTTCCACAAAACCCTGATGGTATCAGAGAACCACTGTTACACAAGCTCCAGACATTATTAAGTTCGTGTATCCTCCTCTAATGAAATTGAACCTATCAAGGGATATTATCTCACACAAAGTCATGCATCTATTAAGAAAGCCATGCATCTATTAACAAAGTCTGCACCACTGATTATTTGTAATCATGGGTCGATGCACTTAATACTTTTATTAAAATCACAAGCTTCATTATATTGGCTACTACATGCAGTAAATGTGCACTGTATGATTTCAACACTTTCTTTTGTTAATTTGAAAGATGTCAATCACAATATTAAATTGCACAATTTAAAAGGGTCTAGATTCACTTTTTTTTGTTATGAGTGATATACCCCATGCAGTAGCCAATCATGGCGCAAGAGATTTACATCTCAGGACTACAATACTGCACCCGATGTCATGATTCAGTACTCTTCAAATGGACAGGTGGCCCATTATTATATTCTTTGTATTTTCACTGTGGAGCAAGCAAGATTTCATGCAAATCACTAAGTATGATGTTGTATTACACCAGGTCTATTATTATTCCTATTACACCAACCTAATTGATCCATACTTTAAGCATTTCTAACAGATCCATTTTCAAGAAACTAGCATACAATGATCCCCTTTGTTGAGTGTGCAGTCTCTTATCCAAAGATGTTGTTATTATAAGTGAAATGGGGAAAGGGGACCCATGACCCCCATATCTGAAGGTATATTGTGTATGTAACCAATGGTGAAAATTAGAGGTGCAGGGTGTTGTGATTTGTCGAAATTTTCCGAAGTGTTGTTTTCCGGAAAGATCAGATAAGCACTTCAACCTCCAGTTTGCACTCTGAAGTGCTTAAGTAGAGCTAGCTAGAGTAGGGTTATAAATGAGAATCCCATTTTAGAAGTTTGGGGAAGAAGGTTTGAAGATGTTTTTCTATAGTTTGAAGGCTGCAGAATCAGAATTTTTGGGTCCAACCTCTGGGAAATGTGGGGAGCTTTGTAAAATAAGGGGGTAAGATTAGTACAGGGGTAAATTTGAAATCAAGTCAAATTGTGTTTAAATGTACACCAATGTATTATCTCATTATAAGGATTAAAAAAAGGTATAGTTTGTCTAGGTTATGACCTTTAGTTAAACCTGTACAGCCCTATTAAGGTTCAAGGTCATCCTGGGGGTAAACGTTACCCAGTGCTCCGATTTTGTTGAAACTGGTGTCAAATTGTTCGTCTTGTCTTATTTTACAATGTTTGGCATTTGGTTTCGTAATTAGTGGGCCAAATGTAACAAGGCTCTACATGGTCTATAGGGGTCACCAAAACTTGACCTCAAATTGTATACAGAGATGTCAACCAAAGAATTGAAATGAATTATCTGCTTCAGTATGACCAGGACAATAATTTGACACCGGTTTCAACAAAATCCGAGCACTGGATTTTTTTTGCCCCAGAATGACTTTGAACCTTATCACGGCTAACTAAGTGTAACTAAAGGTGGGAACCTATATAAAGTATACCTTTTTTTAATCCTTATAATGAGACAAATACATTGGTGTACATTTAAATACAATTTGACTTGATTTCAAATTTACCCCTGTACTAATTTTACCCCCTAATTTTACAAAGTTCCCCACATTTTCCAGAGGTTGGACCCAAAAATTCTGATTCAGCACCCTTCAAACTATAGAAAAACATCTTCAAACCTTCTTCCCCAAACTTATAGAATGGGATTCTCGTTTATAACCCTACTTCTAGTGCCGTAAACAGAAGACATCTGTTACGCAAAACGTTTAATACTGTGCCTTTAAGTTTAATTTCAAGTTTCATACCTGTTCAGAAATGCAAAGAATTACCTCCTATAGAAAGTTACACTACTGTTTTCAACTTGAATTCAAGTTCTATATGCTCAATTGCTATATAGCATGGAATTCAGACCTATCAAAAATATTGTTTCATTTTTTTTAAATACCAAATAATAATCAAGAAATAATGTTCATAAGAAGTGATTTTAGTTCAAATCAGTCAATTTGATTTAATTTGATTTATTTGGACAATGTCCTGGATAACCCAAGAAAGCTTCTACATGAAGTTTACTCCATTGGGATCCATTCGTTGGTTGTTTTTATCATTCCCCTGTTTTTAGCACAAGCAGAGCTCTTTCTATGGAGGAGGTGCACATGCTCTCAAATACACCCTCAGCTCCTGCAGCAAGTCTAAAAAGTTGATTTTTTTTTTCATTTCATTTTATTTGCCAGCAATAACGATTAAACATTAAAAATTGCACGTAATATTAAAAAAAAACAATTTAAAGGCAACTATCAAATATCAAAAATGATGGGTACCATGGCTGTGTGGAATGATGACATATCAAACCTCTCCAATGCAAAAAGGACAAAGAAATGACAAAACAATGAGTGCCCTGGCAGGGAAAGACCAAACAGTGACATGAGGTCACTCTCAAAGTGGCTAACCTATTGGCACTCAAAAAAAGGGACAAAATGCAGGAGCGTTTGACGTCATCACCACACAGCCATGAAACTCATATAAAATAATATAAAAATAAAAAACATAATATTAAGACATAATATTGCACTTACGAAGAAACACACCAATTTACATTTGGACCTGCCAACTGGAACTAGTAAGGTGTGCTATTTAAAAAACATGGAAGGCTAATTAAAACTTTGTCCTGGATATCTGATGGTAAGTTGTCAAAATAAACTGGAAATCTGTTGAAAACAGTGTACTTAAAACTGTCAGTCCTAGCATAGGTATGATGAAATTTAAGGGTGTCTGCATGGCATGCATTAATGGAGATATAACTAAAAGGATCAACATCATACACACCATAGAGACACTTAATAGGATAAGCGATAGCAAGATATAAATATCTATTTGCAAGCGAACTGAGACCCAACTTTTCAAGACGAGTTTCATAATGTAGTTCCCCTCTGGGTGCAGGAATGCAAGAACGGGCAAGTCTCTTTTGAATTTTTTCAATATCCCTGATATGGCCTGCTTGATATGGCATCCATGCATGCAGGATAGCCATATTCTAAAATAGGACGACAAAGAGATGTATATAATTTAACTAAGACACCGGCGTTATTACAACGAACAAGACGCCTAATAAATCCAAGAAGCCTCGAGGTTCTAGATGTAATGTATTTAACATGGTCCCCCCATTTCAAATTTGAAGAAATAATAACGCCCAAATATTTGAATGATTGCACAACATCCAAGGTATTGTTTTGAATTTTGTAGGAAGGATATGAGACTCTAGCACCCCTCTTCCTGCTCAGTCTCATTGCTTTACATTTATCTGAGTTGAGAGACATTTTGTTGAATTGACACCAAGATAAAATATTATTAAGATCAGACTGCATGATGTCCATGTCGTCTTTTGAGCGGATAGGCCTATAGAGGATGGTGTCATCAGCATATTGTGGAAGAAAAGAACTAACATAATTAGGCAAATCTAAAACAAATTAAACAATAAATGGCCTAAAACAGAGCCTTGCGGAACCCCTGATTGAACAGGAATCCAACCGGAAGAAGCCCCCCTAAACTGAACTCTTTGGAAGCGATTAGTAAGAAATGAAGAAATCCAATGCCATAAAGGCCCACAAATACCATATGCAATTTTGAGAGGAGAATTGAGTGACTAACCTTGTCGAAAGCCTTACTCCAATCTAAAAAGACGACATCGACATCAGGGGGAGATCTCTCATCAAGAAGTTGAGCCCAGTGGTGGCAAACTGAACTGAGGAGGGTGGTACATGACCTGCCAGAGACAAAGCCATGTTGCTGATTGGAAATCAGGCCTACAGCACGTGAAAAAATTACAATTTGACCTGTAACCACCCTCTCCAGCAGCTTGCCGACCACAGAACACAATGAAATAGGTCTATAATTTTGAATATTGGATATTTGACCAGATTTGTGAATTGGTACCACATTGGCTCTCTTCCAGTCATCTGGGATTTTACCTTCACTAAGAGATAGATTGAACAATAAAGTAAGAGGCAAAGCGATCTGACCCGCAGTAAGCTTCAGCATAGAAGAAGTTATACCATCAGGCCCTGGGGCCTTGCCAGACTGAAGCTTGTTAATTAACTCAAATATCTCTGTAGCATTGGTACTCACAGACGACAGTTGAGAACCAATGTGACCATCACATATGACATCAAAATTGTTACTAGAATCTGTAAAATTAGATGCAAAATAACAATTAAAATTTGTGGCAATTTCACAAGGATCTGTAATGACAGCATCGCCATCATTAAATGATGTAGCAGATTGTTTAGCCCTTGATGCATGCACAAAGGACCAGAATTTTGCCCCATTGTTTGAGTTTTCAGCAGCAATGTCATTCAGGTAAGAATGATAATCCCTTTTGATAATCCCTTTTGATTGCTGATTGCTGACTGCTGCCAGCTGATTGATCATCAGTCTTTTACACTGACCCCCACAGCAAAGTTTAAAAGACTGATAGTCAGCTGGCCAGGAATTGACTATCAGCCAACTGACTGGCTTGTTTTGTTTTTTTTTTTTTTTTTTTGGGGGGGGGGGGTCTATTTTTTTACTTATTTAAAGGGCCACTAGTTGTTTAATTAAAAGGTGGGTGACCTGATTGACACCCTTGCCTCCCACTTTACCTCAGCACAAAGTGTCCAATAGGTGAATTTAGTATTTTGCTTCTACTTTTCAAACAGCTGGACCAATTTTACTAAAAAATTATTAATATGAAAAATCCAATCATGATCAGGTCACCCACCTTTAATGTTGATATGCTTCTTGGTCATAAAGTTAAGGGGGCATAATAATGTTAGGGTTAGGACTATGTCTTATGATTAGACCTAACTCCAAACCCCTTAAAACTTCTAAAAATAACCTTAAGTTGTAACTCTAACTTAGTAATCAAACATAATATAATCCACCACAGTTAAGCCAACCACCACCCCCCTCCCTTCAGATTATTCCCAAACGAGTAAATTTTGATGAGTCCTACAGTAAGCCCGGTGCGTATCAGATTGTCAATATCCAGTAAGTCCGCCTTAATTGGGTTATCCTTACTGTGATGAAAATACGGCATCACTTGCCCACTTAAAAGCCACCGACCACAGCGGGTTACAATGGCTCCATGAAGCTCACAGAGGGGGAGGAAACACACGGGTGTCATCGACATCATCGATGTCATCTTCATCATCATCTAATAAATCCAGTGTTAAGATTCCTCACAAGTTTTCTGTTAGCTGGCTACACTATACAAACCATAGCTCATGTTCCATTTTACTGTTAAAGCATGTCAAACTGTAATTTGAAGAAGTCCTTGAGACCAATGTAACAAGACAGAGTTGACAGACCTGGCTGTATGTCAGTCAGCCGAGTTCTCAAGATGATAACGGCAAATTGTTCCTCAAGCCAATAATTCCATACAAGATATTTATTAGTGAGATTATGATGACTTGTTGATGCAGAGCTTGTCAAGTCAAACTCCGTTCAATTAAATAAGGCTTTCAGTATCAAACTTTCCCCTCGCTGTTAACAATTTGTTATATGACGAGGTTTGTTCATCAAGCTCACCAAGCAGGCTGCATGTGGACAACCATCTTACTCATGTTGCGATTAGGCAAGTCACACTCGGGGGGAGCGATCCATCTAATTTATCACTGGTAAGTAATGACATGCTTTACTCCCAGGTTTCAGTTTCCAAGGTGGTGGTCAAATTCAGGCTTCACCAAATGCACTATAGAGTAATAAACATAAATAAAAACATTGTCGTTCATGCTTATTTCCCCGCTGAGCATGGCCTTGTAGTGTATCCAAAATAAAAGGATTTTAATTCCTCACAGTTCAACTTGTTTTCACAATGTTAAAAATAGATTTGTATTAAGGGATTTCTGCCATATAGTCGTGTGTTGAGACATGTACAATTCAGCCACAACGTCAATATTACTCCATCGCTATCAACTCTTCAAATTAGTTGTAATTTGACCAAAATTCACCACCTCTATTGTGAGGCAAATCACAGCATGTAGTATAATGCCACAAGATTACCATAGAAATAATTGTATCCAGTGTTTTTTATCTTGCAATAATGAAGATGTTGGAATTTTACAACCAAGCCGAGGGCTAATTTGAGACGATTCCTCTCCAAATTGCTAATTTAATAGCAAGGGATCCAATACCATGGTTACCATGGAACTCTGATGCTGAACGCAACTTAATCAGTATGTGTGCTCACTTGGGAAGAAAATGCTTGTTGATTGGAGATAGGTAATAACAATCATGCTGTCACTTTTGTTAAAACTTTCTTCGCTGGCAATGTGTTTTATTTATTTCAAATTATCATCCCCTTCCATATGTCACACTGAAAATTACTAGTCCAATCAAGATAAAATCCAGCGATAAGGTTTTATGAATCAAATTATCTTACTTGACAATGTATGAATCCTGTGAAGATTCAAATATAGCGAAAGATGACGTTTTCCCTTGATGGCCGTCACTACGAGACCCCGTCTCATTAAATCATTCCCACTGACAATCAAACAAGTCCTTAGTGTAATTTGAATCACACACACTTTCTAACAAATGTTCCAAAGAAAGGGGCTTGCCGTGTTCCCTAACACACATGCATACTCCATCAGTTTTATGCACCCTTTTTTACACGCTGCCCATTAGTGTTTTACAAGGAATGGGACGCAAAAATCACAGTTACAATCTTTGACCCGATAGGCATGAATTCAATTATCGGCAATAAAGTCTGTGAAGACTACGATGCACACACAGCTGTGGTTGACAAACCTTGGTGTGGTACTGAACGCAACTCAGGCCGAACACACACACTGGATGGGAGTCTCCGCTACACTTAGTTTATCCACACTCGTCACTTATGGCTCATCAATATCTGTTGTATGCATGGGTGTTCCTCCAAGGCACTTGTCCCATTACACACACCATTTGTGGCGTTCTTTTTTCCACCTTTCATGCGTGCTTATCGGAAAAAATCTCACTGCCATTTCATGTCGGGTACAGTAATATTCCAGGTAACGAAATACTAGTATGATAATGATGCTACATGGTAGTGTTCATGTGTGAGTCGCCGTCGATTCAATCTGACTGGCTGGCTGGCAGGGATATTTGCAGTCTGGTTGAAAACACTGACTTGATACTCAACTTGTTTGCCTGAACCACTCCCAGTTTGGAGCGAACTTACTCTAACACACAAATATAAAATCTCATCTCCACCCAAAAGAACTGTTTAATGTGTCTTCCAAGGGAAAGCAGAGGAAAGATTCAATAAAAATACGGCCATGAAAATTGATGTTTGTTTTGTGGAGTTGGGCCAGCATGTGTCAGAAAATAGATAACTACAGTATTGATTTGAATTGATTTTTTTCTCTATTAGTCTGTTTTTGACTACTTGACTTGGGTGTCCCATTTGAAAATATACACTACCTCTGCAGAAGATTGGGTACAGAGGAGTAGTCCCATTTCCTGAAAATCCAAAATTTGAACCAACGGGAAGGCCAAATTTTAGCGTAGCATCCTGCGAAGCTCCGGGGAACGTATTTTCTGACGCGATTTTGGGGTACAAGACCCCTTCTCTAAAATAAATTGGTACTTAAAACATTGGTTTTTGATGCAGTTTTACCTTTATCATTTAATACTTTGATCTCAGAAATTGATTTTTTTTTTTTTTTACATTTCCGGAATTTTTTTATTTATGGCCAAAAATCCGGAAATTTCCGGAAAAGTGCGTAAAGACTTCCACGGGGGAGTATGGATTCTAAATGGAAAAGCTCATTGGGTAATATCATTTGAAATACAACCCCACCCCGACTTCCACAGAGGGAGTAGGGATTTCAAATGGAATAGCTCTGCACTGTGTATTAAAGGTGCATGTTCCGATCGCCTTTGGGACCCCCCTGATTCACCCGGAAGTAGTATCGATTTTGACATCAGATGAAAGGCTATATTTTTCTCATTGTCGTCCTGAAATTTGAGCCCTCAAATCCATTTCATTCCCAAGATATAAACAGTGGTTAGTAGTTAACCATCAATATTAGCACAGTATTGAACAGGGCTTTGCAACATGCATTATTGCATCTACCATCAAAACCGCAAGTTTGTTTCCCATGGTACCTGATGGGGTGTATGTGCAAGTGCCAGGCTCTCATATCAAGTAGAGAACACTATACACACATAAATCGGAACAAGCACCTTTAAATTGGTTTTGAAAAGTTGGCTTCTGAGCTAATGAGACTGCACCACACAAATATCCATGCTGATTGTGTGACTTGGTATGTTCATATATTTATTTTAATACACGTATAGTATGGCCTTATAATGGTCATTGGAAGGATAATTATCTGGATAATGGACAATGACTTTGGAACTGTTTGACAATATGATTGATTACTTGATTGTACATGGTACGTTATCTTTTTTTTTAAAAGGTGGATGGTCCGATTTAAGTATATAAAGTTTTCATATTGATAGAATGGCCTTTGGCAAAAACCCCCATCTGTAAAGTTTCACGCGGATGTTTAAAGCCGTTTTGATGTGAGAGTTAGAAACATGATTTTGCAAGCCCCATAGAGTACTGTGTAAAGTCAATATTGGTTAACCAATATGGAGTACATTTTTGCTCATAACTTCCGAACCAAACATTCTTTAGCCCCAAGATTCCACAGGGCATGAGAAAAATAGTAGCTTTCTTCTGATATCAACATTTTGACTACTACAGGTAAAATCTGGGGTTCTGGGGACGAGGCTATTAGCGATCGGGCCATGGAGCTTTAATTTTAGAAGTGAATTAAAGGGACATTTACTGAATATGGTAATTAAAATGCACAATTTTGAAATTTATTTTAAAAAATAGAAAGGTTTGACCTCCTGAGCAACTATAGTCACTTGCAGAGGCCAGTGTGAAAGGGACACAATGGCATGAAAAAAATGACATAATGAAAAGGACCCTTTACTGAAATCCTTCACAAGTTTTAAAACAATTTGGATGTTTACAATCTGTAAAAACAGTAAAAACAGGAAGAGTTCCAGGGGGGGGGGACGGTGGCCAGTTTGTGGCAATTTCTGGAAAGAAAAGCAGAGATGTTCACATCCCTGACAGGAAATTTACAGTGTTATCTAGCATGTTTTTGCGACTAACTATTCAGGCATGTGTACTTTGGTTTGTAGTAGTGTTGATCTGGCAAGAAGTGAAAGAGGAATGGTTAGCCGGGATTAGATCATATACAATAGCAATTGTCTATGAGTGATGACAAACATGCTTTTCAAGTCTGGTAAAATGCTGCAGGATGTCAGCAATCCTTTTCCCGAAAATTGCCACAAAACTTCACCCCCCAAGAAACTTCCGTTACAGATGTAAACATCCAAATTGTTTTCAAATGATTTCAGTAAGGGTCTGTTCATTATGTCATTTTTTTCATGCCATTATGTTCCTTTAACACTGGCCTCTGCAAGTGACTACAGTTGCTTGGAGGTCAAACCTTTTCAATTTTGTTTTTAATAAATTTCAAAATTGTGCATTTTAATTACCATATTCAGAGTAAGCATGAAAATCCATGCTTAGTCTTTGAGTCAGTGGGGCTTCGAGTCAGTGGTTTTGAGATGGCTTCCCAGACAACTACAGGTCATTTGGGAAACCGTCTCCATATCCACTTACCTAAGTGTAATAACCTATATGATTCACACCAGTAAAAATAACATAGAAAGAGAGGCCAGTCCACCCCCCTGTCAACCATGATGTGTGTGTTTCTTTGTGGACCGTTTTCTAAGTGCTAGCCTAAAACTGAGAGAAATGGTGATATCTGGGTTGCAAATTCGTCTAGGGAAGAAGAAAAGAGGCAAGAGGGGGAGCAGCCTAGCCGGAAACGATGGAATCGAAAGAGACGGTAGACTAGGGGACTTAATGTGGACTGATGTAGACTGTGCTATCATCTTAAGAATAAAATTTGTAGGAATGTCAAAAGAAGGTTGGCATTGATCCTTTTTATTTAGATCTGACATGCCAATATTAAACCGTATTCTGCAGGGAACACCTGACTGAAAAGTGCCCTGACCTCGAGGGTCCGTTGGTGCCAGGCTAGTATTCATGGTCCAGTACCTCAAAAAATTTGGGATAACTACCCTAATTTTTATGATGATCAGTAGGATATAATATGATCTTCAAGCATAATGTTAGCTTTGATGTCGAGGTGTTCCATTGAAGGAGAAAATACATTTTCATCTCGCCCATGTTGTACAGGAACGAATGGACGTGTATTTACCGGTGTGGAACCATATAGCCTATATAGACTCTGGCGAGGGTTGAAGAAGTGTTTTGAGAATCTAATTTGAATTAACATCTTTAACAGTTTCCTGTCATGCTTTGTGATGATCATGGCTGTACATGATCTGACAGGAAATTAGACAATTTTGGAATTATAAACTTCATCTCGGTTAATCTGATTTTTTTTCTTAAAAAAAATGACCTAGCTTTTAGGGGCGCCGACGGGCGCACTTATTAGCTTGGCTTTGGAAACCGTTACGGCGGTCGGTAAGTGTAAGGTATGCGGCCCGTAGCGGTGTGCTTACTTTTCCGGTTTTGCGAGCACCGAAGTACCTGACAAACATTCCATTTTCTCGCTAGGTTCTATCGGTTCAGACCCAATTACGATACATACTCAAACAAAACATGTAACGGACCCTCTTATTCAAAAATCTCCATATAACCCCTCATTTCCGGACTGATAACGGTTAATCTCTCGCGCAGTACTAATATAATATCTGCTTTCGCAGTCTGTAACACAGACTATATATTACAACACACTACTTTCCGGACCCGTAGGCAACTGTAGCCAAAATGGGGATGTCTATTTACATCACGATTATATGTTACATAGCGGATGTTCCATATATGGTGGAAAATATATGAGGAGTTGCTCGAAAGTAACCGATGACCTAAAATTAATTTCTTTCGGCAGAGAGTTAATTCAAGAAAACGTTCTCCATTTTCCTGCGAAATTTAAGGAATATTTTTAAGTTTTTAAACACTAGCTTCAATGGCTCTTCACGTAACCACGACCTATGGGGTAATGTCAATCGTGACCTTGAGTGTTCTTCCATCACCTTGTGATAAATTGAGCAGATTACACGGTTATATAGCACGTTTCCTATGTTGCGCAGCGGTTTAAGGCACTAACCACACTTGCATCATTTCCCCCGTTGGTCCTGGGTTCAAAATGGTTCAAGGGAAGTTTGTTTTCATTGTTGTTATTTAGTTTTTGTTTTTGTTTGAGCTGTTGGTTTACCATGAAAGATGTGCCGTTGTTTTGCTTTTTTTCTCCCTTTTCCCCATTTTTACTTTTTTTGTAACAACTTTTTAATCACAGCTTATTAAATTGAATCACGAAGTTGGGGAATAAGTAGGCCAACAAAAATGAAAAATAATAATATTGAACAAAAATTACAACGGAAACAAAAGAAATAATTTAAACATAGATAAAATAAAAAATAAAAAAAATCAAAGAATTTAATTCTTTTGAATTTTTTAAAACAATTGAAAACAATGCGTGAAAAAAAAAAGAAAAATTCTAAATTACAAATCAAAAAGACAAAAAAACTAACCAGATAAGATTTTAGCAAAAGAAAACAAGATTAACTTAAAATTAATTAAAAATACATAAATAAATAAGCAAATTAAATTATAAAAACAAGTTAATGAACAAAAATAAATGTAAAAAATAATAACAAAGCAACTAAAGAAAATTACACCAATAAACCAAAGTACTAAAAATTAAAATGACACTAATAAAAATTAAAAATACTTTTAAATAATAAAAATTAAAGATAACTAATAATAAAACAAAAATTACAATGGAAACAAAGAAAATAAATTTAAATCAAAGTTAAAATACAAAATAAAATTAAAAAGAATTAAACAATTGAAACAATGAGTGAAAAGACAAAAAAGAAAGACGGAAACAAATAAGAATTTAAAGAAAACAATATTAAATTACAATTAATTAAAAATATAAAATAAGTATAAGCCGATTAAATAAAAAACAAAAAATTATAAGGACAATGGAATTGGATTGTAGTTTCAGTTGACGTTGAAAAAAAGGAGGTCACTATTTCGTTATTCATTTATTTAAAGATTTCATATAAATGTTTACGTATGTATAAGATGGTGTCTAATAAACCTAAATTCATATATCTAACCTCAGACTTTATAACAGTTGGAACTTTAAGTAATATTTCCTTCAAAAAAATCAATTTTTGAAGATGAATATGTAAGTCGATCGCAGAGTTATGATTCGGAGCATTGGTAGGGGAAATCTAAAATTCATTATTAACCAATAAGTAAACCCCCTCAGCCACAAAAATGTAAAAATATCAGAACGACATGCCTAATATTATGAGAAGCTGAAAGTTATGGTCTGTATTTAAGATTCCGAAAATATTACTTTTAAACCAAAAAATAAAAAGAAATGATTCAAAATATCGAATACGAACAAAAATTAATTGAAACAATAAAAAAAAGCATTTAAAATGAGCAACATATTAAAACTAGCAAAGTAATACAAATTAATTGAACGAAATAAAAACCCGAATATTAAAAATTGACAAAAAAGACAAATACTTAAAAAAAAAAGAAAATACGAAGAAAAATGCTTTTGTTAAACCTTATAAAAATAAAAATATACCACTCCCAATTTATAAAAATAATTAAATATATGTTTTTTTTTCAAGTTAATTTTGCAATTTCAATTTGGTGAAAATGCGAACCTAATGGGATGGGTGGTTGGTGGAAGGGGTGATTGGCAAACACCCTTGATAATGGGAACTGGCGTTGTTGGAAAGAGAACCCCGGGGGTTAGTGGGAAATGGAACTCTGGGAGGTTGTGAGAAGGAAATCTGGTAAAGGTTTCATTGATGCAAACGAGGTATTGCCCATTTATTCCGTCAAGTGCTTCGGCCCAATATCATATAGCGCATGACGGAAGTAATTGTAATACCAAAAAAGGACCTGGGGTGTTGGGATGGGTGTTGGGAAGTGTCATTAGATAAAAAAGGCTAAGTGGTGGAGGTAAGTAGAAAAGTGCCCTGGTGTAGTTGAGAGGAGGAACCTGGCGTCGTTGGGAAAGGGCCAATCTTTGTAGATGAGAAGGTGGGTCTGTGTTAGTTGGGAAAGGCCGCTCTGTGACAGCTGTGAAGGGCTACCAGACAGTTGTGGAAGGGCTCTTGGATAGTTCGAAAGAAGAAAAGACCTTGGGACTTTGGGGAAGCTAGTAACAGGGCCCTGGTAGGTTGCAAAGGGCCCTGTGGTCGGTCGTCAGACAGGGACCCTACGGGGGTGACAAAGTTTAATAATGCTTCAGGTTACGTCTGCAAGGTTGCAACCAACAAATACACTGTTCATACGATATTTGTATTCATCTATATATTTGTTTAGACTTATTTCAAAACACTTTTGTACTAAGCAAGTAGCAATAAAACCTCCACGCATTTCATCTGATATTGTGTCTTTTTAAACCCCGGTTCTTCTTACAATATATTTTCCAACCACATAGATAAACTATTTACCAACACAAACAAGACTCACTCCTGGGGCGCCCCTTTCCTTTTCAAGAATTTTTATTGGTTTTCAGCCAATAGTTTTCAAGGGCTACTTCACACTAAGCGTGCACTTGAGTCTCACGGAGGGTCAATACCTCATCTCTGTCTGATTACACAAACTCAGTTGAATTGAAAAATTCAGGATGTGTCCAGTAAAATTCCAAAATATTAGAGCATGGAATTTTCAGGAACATCACTAAAATTTCATGAATTAGCGGATGAAAGCTGCTGTTGGAGAGGCATTTTAGGTAACAATCGCCATACCATCTTCAAAAATGCAATTCTTAATTTGTGCTAGGGTTATACCGATTTATATTAGTGTGCTGGTCAATGGACATTGTTGAACACTTGGTCAGTCTTGATGTGTCATTTTACAATATTTAAAAAATATGTTAGCTGTGTGAAATCCATAATAGTAAAGCTGAACATTTGCAAATGAAAGTTCTAGTGATCTCATTTTATTCACTTTACTTTTTGTACTATGCAGTTATATAATGCAGTTATATGTGCTGTAATATCATAACAACATCATTCCAATTGTTAGTAAAAGTTTTACATCAAGATCTTGTTTGTTATACACAATCTGTGGAACTTAAGCTGAGAAAGGACCATATATTCGGGAGGACAGGTTGTTTAACAATCATCATACCATCTTTGGAACGGCCCATTTTTACCATAAATAGGTGAATACTTGTCTGTTGTTTGATTGTGCTGGTTACTGGTCAGAAACTGGACTTTGGGTGTCTTTGATGTGTCATGTTACATTCATTTAAAAAAATATATAGCTGGTACAAATCCAAATAATGGCTAACATTTGCAAGGGGAATTGTGGAAATCTCACTGTGTCATCACATTACATTCATGAACTATGAGATATATCATCAGCAACATCATTCCATTGTAGAGTAAAAGTTAGCATCAATATGCCTGTTGTTATGAAAAATAATGAATTGAGTTGAGAAAGGGACCATTTAAATTTGTTCGAGAGGACATTTTGTTTAAACCAATCATCATACATGACTAAAAAATAGAAGTTTTATGTTAACTAGGTTCATACTTGTCTGTGTTTGGTTGTGCCGGTCAATGGACCCTGCTGCACATTTTAAGAGTCCAAAATGCCATTGTACATTGTTAGTTGGTACACATCCAGATATTTTGGAACATTTGCGTGAGAGAGAATACTTCATTTTTTTCAAGAATTACACAAAAACCTTCAGGCAACTTGTGGTTCTAAAAATTATATCAAAATGACGTATTAACTTATCACATAAATATAGGTGCGATACCTTTAATACTTTATTTTCTTTGGATTTTACAAAAATCATGTATTATTCGGGAGAGGGACATGCGTTTTAAACAAGATGCAAAATCATAAATTTAGACATCCCAAAGCATGCCAACAACAAAGTTAGATTAATTGTTAGAGAAATAATACTTCTTTTGTAGGCATAAAATATAAAAACACCAAGTCATTCTGGTTCAACAATTACCTATTATCACATGTCGGAGAGGACACGCTTTTAACGCAGAATCAAGATGGTGAAAACGGCCCTTTGGTATATTTCTGGCAAATACCCCATCAAACTAATTGTCATTGTCATATTAGGGAACAATAACAAAGTGTTATAACACAAAGTTAAAAGATATTTTGAATACTTATTAAAATACAAATGAAGCTTTGTGGAGCGGACATTGCATTTTTCTTTTACACAAAAACAGATTTTACAAGTAATTTCATAACTTTGTAATTTTGACATGCCAATTTCCTCATTTAACTTGTATACAGTCACACAATTCTATATGTTACCATAATAAAACCCTACCACAGATGGTATACCATTATGTTGACAATATAGTTTTTAACTAGTGCATGAAAGCATAGAAATGGGACGTGGCTTTTGGAGAAGGAGTATTTTGTAGACGTGTAGTGCCCGGGGTCTATTTGGCGACCCACTGACTTGATTCAGATAATTGGCGGATTATCGAATCCAGTCATGAAAGACCAATAGTAAAAGGAAAAATTTACTAGCCAACTATGGTACTAATTACTCATTTCACAATACCTTCACATATACAAGCTTTCATATACACATAGGTATAAAATGTGTTTCATTCAAAAAAGGTGAATGAAAATGATTCAGTATATTTCAGTTCATAATACTTCCTTATGAATAATGTATGGCAATGTTTTCACTCATGTGTCTGCGTTGTATTCTAAAAATGTGGATGGATAAATAGTGAAAACAGTTTTGAGCCAATAGTTAATATTGATTTAGTTATGTTATGTATATGTAGTCTTTGTTTATGGTTAAGACAACTATATTTGAGTAATAATCAAACCACGTAACATTTAAGCAAAATTGCATATCACATGAATCTGTACTTGACAACCAAATGTTTCGCTGTGGAACTGGTTCAATGAATATGGAAAAATTTTATACAGTGTGAGTCAAAAGAATAGGACCTGATATTATTTTTTATCAAAAAACTATGAGCTGATAAAAAAAGTTTTATATATCGAAACAAGCAGTTCTTCTGTATTAGAAAAAAAGAACTACCAAAATTCATCATCCGAACCATTATTATGCTGTTCTACAAAAACGAACCCCATTTATCAGCTTCCACGGCATGCTGAATGTTGAATGTGTGAGTACCTGGAAAATGACTGAGTTCATGAATGTAAAGAGATTTAAAACTGCGAGTTTAAAAAACAGATTAGCTGTCTGCCCACAACATCAATACTGAATCACTTTAACAAATCTGAAGATATTTCAAAATTAACAAGGCATCTTGGTGACGGCTTAGGTATCATGGCCCTACATATACCAGTATATACAACTTTGGTTGTTGAAACTACTTACAGAACCATTATCCGTTGAGGTTCAGAGACAGCTTGCCTTGCAGTTCCCGCAAGCAAATCGTACACCTTGCAAACAGGTTATTATAGCAATGGTCAGGAAATTCCATGACTATGGAAGGAAACGACAACATGAAGCATCAGGAAGACGAAGGACTGCCAGGTACCATTAGAGTTTACATTTCAATGACCCAATAATTTCCCAGGTACTCGCACATATTCAACGCATTCAGCATTCCGTGGACAGCTGGATAAATGGGTTCTTTCGGCAAACAGGCATAACAATGGTTAGGAATGATGAATTTCGGTGATTCTTTTTTTCTAACGAGTGGACGAACATGCTTGTTTCGAATATATAAAACTTTTTTATCAAGCTCAATTAGTTTTTTGATAAAAAATAATCAATCACGGTCCTATTCTTTTTGACTCACACTGTAGTATTCTTGTCTTGAGATTGACATCAGAATATATTAGCCAAGCCTGTATCAAATATTTGGGACTTTCAGAGAAGCTCAGTATTATCCAGGCAATGGTGATATTTTCAGGTATCAACCAGAAAACCCATTCAATATTTATTATACAAAATTTTTACATAATATATATCTAACATATGTGGTATCTGCGGAAAGCTTATTTCATTATCTTTAAATTGCTGCAAAGATCATTCCAATCGGTTAAGTATAGACCGAGCTACAGTCTACTCTTTCGAATCAAGAATCTGCAGTGAATAAATAGCCTGATTTTCTTCTGGACACGGATTTCCTTCGCTGAACGCCGTTCATTTCAATGTGAATCCGTGGACAGAGCAGAAAACCGACTACTTGATTCAAATGACTGTAGCTCGGTCTATACCTAACCGATGTGAATGATCTTTGCAGTAAATTAAAGATAATGAACTAAGCTTTCAGATGATATCAGATATGTTAGATATATATTACTTAAAAATTCAAAATGGCGGACACAATCAGGGTCAAGTTTTTTTGACTCACCCTGTATATTTATTGTTAACCAATCCCATTCTTTATTATGCTATTTTTATCTTTGGAAGGGTTATAATATATTAGCTGAATAACAATGCTAATTTAGACATATCATTGCTATATTCAGTGGACATTTTCTAAGGTTATGGGAGATTTCAAATTGGTTGGTTTCAAGTTCTATAGATTTTACCAGTTGGCCAAATGGACAGATTGGTGGAAAACCTGTTTTATTTTTTTTTTGTAGATTATAAGACCGGTTTTTATTTTATATGGTTTTTAAATGTAATGTATTTGAAAGAATTTGTATTCTTTTGGGTGCTGGCCAAGACAAATTTATAGTACTTATATAGGTAATGTTATATGTTAGTACTGGTCGATAATTAAATACTCAGAAGCCAATTCCATTACTTTGTCATGCATGCTTTCCTATAGTTTCTATTTCGTAGCATTAGGATACAGTTATGCTGGTCAAATTCTATTGCTTTGTCATGATTTATGTGATTGAGTGCTTTCCTGTATGAGATGGTTAGTCAAATTATATCAATCTCCCTAACAATCTAGAAAATTAGTTATTTCCTACAATTCAGTCAGGAAATATAGATGTGGGAGGGCATTTATCTTTCTAATGACACTAGATTCACTAGTTCACTAGATGACCAACTGCACAAGGGCATTTTCTTACTCTACAAGTCTATGGGCATAAATGGACACCAGCTTGTACTAAAAACAGAGGAGTTCTATTAAAATTTATGTACTTTACTGCCATTATAAATTCCTATACTAACAATCATTTTCGCCATCATATTTTTTAGCCAATGGGATAAGCAAATTAAATTTGTCTTATCAATCTACATAATAATTATTTGCATCATGTCCATACATCAATATGGATCAATCAATTTTTGATGTTCCATTTCACTCGCCTGACGGCTTCGGAAAATAGAAAACCCAAAATTGTCCTTGTGATCTATTTTACTGTGGCACTCATCGGCAGTCAATATTTGCTATACTAAATACTACATCTTATTAAACAAAGACGGCATATCGACTTCTTCATTCAGGTGTTAAATCTAATTAATTTGTAAGCATTCCAATTGCAAAAAACAGGGTTAAACAAAAATGTGGGTGTTCTTTCTGAAATGTCCTGTTCTTTAACAGCAAAACAAACCAATTAGGTTAGTGCTGATCGCGTTGGCACCAAGATAGCAGTTAACTGACATGCCTGCTCTCCAGTGTGGGATGTATTGCAGATGTGGGCAGAGGATGAATGAAGGCTCTCATGAAGCTAACTAATTTGAACGAGGGGAAACTTCGACATCTACGTTTGGGATTGATGGTGTGTATGAGTCAGGGATCCAAATGGGATGGCTCACCAAGGCAGTTTATATTTACATTGCTCAGGAGCTCTGAGGCTTCTCCATAGTACTCACGGTGGAAGAGTGTGAGAGCTCCAACTGCTCTGCGGGGTCAGAGGCTGGATTTTCAATGCTATAATGTCTTTTTCAGGAAGGCCAATGATGCAGGACTGGCACATGTTTGAACGATCAAGTTGAGACAGAAGGTGGGAGTGCCCAATCCAAGACCAACAGCACATTCCATCTTGGATCTAACTGTAG
Source organism: Ophioderma brevispina (assembly GCA_023653785.1). Lineage (NCBI taxonomy): Eukaryota > Metazoa > Echinodermata > Ophiuroidea > Amphilepidida > Ophiodermatidae > Ophioderma > Ophioderma brevispina. Next base: position 20,525 of record JAMKCH010001208.1, read on the forward strand.
CCCTAGGTCTAGATCATCGCTCTTTGAATGATAGGGGATAGATAGGGTAGGAAGGCCAATATACTTGGCTGCAGACTGGCCATCTGGTAGTATAGTGCCTCCAGGAGAGATCTGAGAGTGTCTGTAACCAAAGAATTGGAGTGCAGGATGGTTGTCCTGTGCCTCTCTCCAATTGGATATGGTGATTTGGCCTTGCATTTTTCAGCGCCAAAGAGAACATTCCCAGGGAGTAGCCAGTTTTCATTTTGCTCAGGTCCTGTTTAGGGAGGAGCCAGCAGTGCTCCTATTCTTTTTTAAAATTGAATGAAAGTCAATGGAGCGAATCGTCACATTACAAGATGGAAGTGCTTGGAGGCTCTGCGGTGGCCATGAATAATGGAGGGCCAGGATGAGGCCTTAGGAACACCTGCATTGATAGAACTTCCTGGAGGGATTTGGTTTGGATCAACTGTTTCTTAGTAGATAGCATAAGTATTGGTTATGTTGGCTAACTTCCTTTGATTGCAAAGCTTGTATGTGGCAGATGATATCTCATTAGATACAATGATACGTGCATTATAGATAGCATATGGCCAAATTCAATTGCTTTGTACCATGCTGTTTGTTGTGATCAATTGTTTATCTTGAGTTAGATAGCATTAAGTATGCTGGGTTAACTTGTTTGTTATGTGATAGATTGATATCTGCAGTAGGGAGCACTGTATATGGTTGTAGCAATAAAATTCCATTGCTTTGTCAAAGGGGGGGGGGGGGGCAGTGGTCCAGTGGATTTGAGCATTTCAGTCCCAATGCCAAAGCTGTGGGTTCGAGCCCATGCAGCCATGTGTTATGCTATTTTACGTCAAATTACTCTCTCCACCCAGGTTTACAAAATGATACAGCATTTTTCAATTCTGGGAAGGTAACAGAATTGTTTTGGGCAAGTGGTGAATCCCCATGGTAAAATTACACAGAGGAGCCTGGCTCAAATGCCAATGTTGAGAGATGAGCACTCCTCATATGAGATTGCTCAAAACAAACTTTTACATTTTACTTGTTGTCATACCCGGTTTTTTTTTTTTCTGTTGGTGTGTTTTTTTTTTGTGATCAAGTGCTATCTGAAGTCGGTAACATTAAATATGGTTATAGTGGCCTCTAACTACGTATTTTGTCCCATGTTTTGTTACAGGATAGATTGCTATCAGCAGTGAATCATTATGATGGTCAAGTTCCATTGCTTTATCATGTTTGTTTATGTGACCAATTGCTATCTTAAATAGACAACATAAAACATGTTGTTCAAACACTGTTGCTTATCATGCTTTGATATGTGATATATTGCTATCTTCAGTAGATGACTTTATGCATTGTGGTGGTGAATGAAAATTTGATTGCTATCTTTTAGTAGCAGAGTAAAGTTTGGCGCCCAAATCTTTTTGTTGATGTGCTTTGATACATGTTAGATGCTATTTCAGTAGACAGCACTATGGGTATATGTTCATAATTTCAAATCACATTGTTCTTGCAATCTTCAGTTGATCGTATTTATTCATTAGGTGTTACAATGGTCTAATCACCGCTCTTTTAGAATATATTCTTTGCTATTTCAGTAGATATCATATGATAGCCATGTTCGCCAATTTCATTGTTTTGTCATGCTTTGCTATGTGATTCATTTGCATATTCAGTAGATTTTAGGTATCGAAGTTGGTCAAATTACATTGCTTTTTATGAAGTATGCAAGCCAATCTCCTGGTATATTATGAAATCCCATTGTTAGCTTCAGTAGGGTAAAAACTATTATTGGCCGGATCACATTGCCCCTATAAACATTCTATTGCTATCTTCAGTGATGCATTTGCCGTGGCTGTGGTGATCAAAGTCCATTTTGTGTTATTGCATTGGTTAAAGATGCTTGTTCAGATTTCGTCGGATATCAACAATTGATACCACCCGGGTAATCAGGGGGGCCAAAAGACAATCGGAACAACGCACCTGACGCATTGGGTCTGTTGAATAAAATCACAATTGTATGTTTACATATAGTACAATAAATTTCTAACATCAGTCAACACTTAACCACCAATGGATATGCTGTGTGAACATTGTGATGATTTAATGACATAGCCCACTGTCATTAGTTGATGTGCAACATGAGTTAATTAAGCCATTGTTACTCTTCAGTAGATGTAATACACTAAGACTTAATGAACCAGCAACACTCCCCTACCTAGGTGCGTGCTATGCTATGCACAGAAAGCATGTGTTCTTTATTATGTTGTACGTGACAGAACATTCTAGTCATTGGTTGATATGGCAACATAACAAGTCAATAGAACAAGACATGGATATCTATTACATGGTACAATGCTATCGTCAAAGTGTAATTATTAGTCCACATGATTATGTAGGACAGTAAAATAGATATAAAGAAAGCTTGTAATCTCAGCTATCTTTTAAGAGCTCCCTACCACTAGCTGACAACCGCAGCACAGTGGAGATAGCTGTGCTCTCTCCCTTGGATTCAATACATACAATTCTTACATATTTCTTCTGCATCATTTGTAAAATCTGTTAAATGAAGCTCATTTTTTTAACGAAATACTTGTATGTCATTTTCAAAAATATGCATTTCATCCAGTTGACAAGTTAGTGGCTGATGGCAGATTAGTGTTATAATGTCTACTGGAAAATTTCGAAACATGAAAATTTAGTACTTGATTGTGGAATTAATAATTCCAATTATTGGTCTTGTGGTTGGTCTTTAAGAAAATCTCCTATTGTTTAAATGATGTGGGATTAAATTAGGCCGGAAACAAGTTGTGCAAACACTGCCCGTAAAGGCATTATGACTGTATACACATTATGATTTACGGTCTATAGTCGGGCTCATAATTTATAGGGACATGTTTTTTTTTTGTGGCTTTTCCTAGACTTTGGCTTCCCATCCAAAACAAAAGCACCATGGGATTGACACATCAGGCCGCAGTTCACACAAGAGATTACACGCGCGTATTGTCATGTCAAGAACTAATTGAGTTCAGTGTATAAGTGTGCTATATCCCCATTAGTACCTCATGAAACTTGGTTCACTCTGCTGTTGTCTGAACTCTAAACCATGATCAAAATTATTATTAAATTGTCATGCCACCTCATGACATGAATGCAACGCTTAGGGGGGTGTCATGCAAGGCCAGGTGGGATTTAGTTACAAAGTTACATAATCACTGCAATAGTATTTACCATGACTCTTCAATATTTTCATTAATACTTAACCAATATTCCTCAAAATAATCACATTAGGGTTACCATCACACGAAAATTTCTAAACCTGCAGTTACAAACACATTTTTCCAATTGATTCAATACTGCCAATTGCAAGTTTATCCACCGTCTGTGTCTTCACCATTATAAAAAATGAGAAATCCTTAGATGCTATCATATCATCACTATAGGCCTTCCATGAGCATGTAGGGAGAACTATAGATGAAGCAATTGTGTCGCAAAAAAAAAAAAATAGGTATGTCTGCTGTAAAAACCATAAGGCCTATTTTAGCAATGCTATGGCAAGTTCTAGTTCCATCTGCATGGTGTACCAATATGAAGAACTACTAGGATTGTAATATTACATTGAAAACGGAAAAGGTTTGTATCAAAATTAAAGATCACAATGACACCCCTGACAATAACACGACACCTCTTTTTACTTACAATAAATGTTTACGATTTTTGTTATATCTTTCATGACTAATATTGTGTGACTTCAAATAAAAGTTAAAACTGTCAAGATATTTCTTTTATTTCTAACTTTCCACATTACATATTTCAAAATTACCTGCAAAAAGTGCAAAAATAGGCTTCATTAGAAATTCATGAAAAAAATTACACCACATAAATAATAAGCCTTATAATAACTATGAAAAATATCATCTGCATGTGATTGATGGCATGGATCATATCTTCTTATTCTGAGCCCAACCTTGGAGTTCTAATTATAAAGTACTACCACATGTGTGCATTTCAACCAATGTGCACACCCAACTATTAAAGTACTGGATGGTGGAACATGATGCCAATTTGACAATGGCTCATTTGGCTAAATTTTATTCTTATTTTCTAAGTAGGTTGAGAAAAAGCAACTTCATAAAATGAAGCACATTGCTGAAACTGAATTTATTATTTTTGTCAAAATTCACACCTAGATTTGTGATTTGACATGTCAAACTGGTGGTCACAAAGTAGTGACCAAAACCTTGTTCAAATTTTGATCCATTTTGTACCAAATTTGATATATTTTAGTTAAAGGTCCATGGCCCGATCGCTAATAGCCTCGTCCCCAGGGACCCAGATTTTACCGGAAGTGGTTAAAATTTTGGTATCAGAAGAAAGCTGCTATTTTTCTCATTTACCCTGTGAAATCTTAGGGCTAAAGGATGTTTGGTTTGGATGTTATGAGCGAAAATGTGACCCTTTTTGGTCGACCAATATTAATTTACACACTACTCTATGGGGATTGCAAAATCATGTTTTTAGCTCACATCAAAACGGGTTGAAATATCGGCGCAAAACTTTACAGACGGGGTTTTGGGGTGAAGGCCATTCTATCAAGATGAAAAATTTATAGACTTAAATCCCCCTTTAAAATTTTGGTCGGTCAATTTGATCGGGCAGAAATGTCAGTGCAGGGCTGGTCACGTTGCATGTATCCTGCCATACATTTTCATTCCCCCCCTGTTCATCACAGCGTTCCTTAACACATTACACATTGATTCACAGAAAGCATGAGTGTTCTGCCTAATGATGCAGTAACACACGTATTACAACATTCAGCCTTGCTTGATACTTAACGAAGCATCAGACCGAAGATTGTGGTGTGACTACTCCAAGTACCAGAAAAATAAGAGCTAAATTTCCAGTTAAAGGCACTATCAGTGATTTGCTAAATCAGAAAAATCATCAAAAATGAGATTTTTGCATTTTTGTAACAAGTACAGGTATCCTAACATACCCTGCAAGTAATAAGTCTAAAAGCAACCTAATCGGGACAAAATTGGATGTTTTAGTCATTACTGTCTGTACGGACACTTAATTACTACACCACGTAATTGAATGGGAATTCATATCTTTGAACACTGTTTTCTTCCTTTTCTGTCAATTTTTCAGTTATAAAATATACCTTATGAGAGTCCTACAGACTTATCATTCACTTTTAAGCTATTCCTACAAATTTCAAATATCTTCAGGTGAATCACTGATTATGTCTTTAAGAAGAGATAACAGGTTGTAAAAACTACCAGATCCAATCCTACAGGGAGAGCTAAAAACTAAAAAGAAAATTGAGTGAATTCAATCATGGTGGAATATGGCCAATAAGCAGAAAGTTTTTAGTGTGCTATTATTCTAGCGGTACACAAAGTATACAGACTGTGTAAAACTAAAAGACTAGTATTAAATTTGGTTGTAATCTCTCAAATAACTTGCTGTAATCCTTTTAATAATCAAACTAACAAAAATTGCAAATCAAATGCCAAAAAACAATCATCGATTTTTTTAGATCTTTCGACCAGGATGAGAATCACTGTGTCCAAAAAGCCTGAAAAAAACAGCATGAAAATGACCCAAAGGACCCTTAAACTGGGCTGAAAATAAAATAAAATTGGTAAATCTGAACAACATAAAAGCCATGAATTCAGGCTAAAGCCTGAAATATTTGTACTGCCAATGTCACTCATAGAAAGGACACAAAATATCACATTATTAATGTTGGATCTTTAGACCAGCTATCCAAAATCCACTGTACAAAAAAACCGTTAAAAAACGCATGGAAATCGACTAAAATGGCCCTAAACTGGGCTGAAAATAAATAGTGGTAAATCTGCGGAACAATAAAAAGCCTTGAATTCAGGCAAAAGCCCGACATTGTACATGTCTGAGACTCCGTACGACAGCATTAAGATCTGACTTGCGTTTGGCGGACACGGTGTGTGAAAAAATTATTTAGATATGAAAACAACTAAAAAATGTTGGTTAATGTAATGTTTTCTAGGGGTGTAAATTACATGTAGTTTCTGAGTTCGGCCCTTTTAAAATGGTGAAAAATTACATACTTTGAGATAAAATCCCATATTTTGGCCAATTTTGGCCAAAATTTGGCATTTTGATTGACAAAAATTTTGACATGTTCGATTTGGAATTACCATATCTACACAAAAAATAAGCCCAGGTTATATTTTTTATAAATTTAAGGTAAAATTATTAAATATCTTACAATAAAAATAATTTGCATTGTTAAAACTACCTCCCGTTTTTGTTTAGAGCTTCTTGAATTGCAGCCCGGAAGTGACCAAAATAGTACGCAAAATTTGGGTTTTTGTCAATTTGGACTTCAAATGACCATAATTTCACAAAGGTATGACCTAGGAGTTCATTTTGTGTCATTTTGTTCAGAAATGCAATAGCAAGACATAGGCCAGTAAGTTTGAACAGATATGCTCTTTAGTAAGAAAAAATATAATGCAAATATTACCCTCCCGTAATTTTTCTGCAGGCGTGAAAAAATTATTTTGAATTTGATAAAAAAAATCAAACTAAAAAAATTCCAGGGATTATGGGACATTTAAAATATGAAAGTGTTATGCCCAATACCTCCCTCTACAACAGTTATATGTATTTAGACCTAGGACTCCTCCTTTTTGAAGTTTGAATTTTTTATCAATCATTTTTTCCTCCTGCAAAGGTCGTTTTAATGTATATAAAAGCATCCCATAACCCACACCAATCCACTAAAATACCAGCAGACACTAGCTGACTTAGGGTCAGAATGACGTGAATACAGTGTTTATAAACATACTTCCAGTGAAGAATACCCTTATTTAGTTTACTCATGGTTATAATTTGACAGGTTCAGTAAAATTTGCCTATCTTAATTCTAGGCATGTTGGTTCTCTTTTTCCCTATTTGGATATCATGGAGGTTTGTAGTTTGAGGTTGTAGCATTTAAGGGGGAGGTAGTTTTGCATTTCTAATTCCAGATTCAGTTTCTACAGTTTTTTTGTTTTCATTCAAAATTCTTGAACTTCAGTTTACTCCATTTTGCCTCCAAACGCAAGTCGATCGTGAAACACTGTCATTAATGTCTTAATGATCTCACATGCACAATGGCAGATCAAGGATTTGAAAAATGTCAAAATTACCAGGGGACCTGAAAGGGCTGTAAACTGGTCCAATAGCTCAAATGGGCTGATTTTGCGAATTGGCCAGAATTACGGGGGGGAGGCGGCGCCCCCCTCCGCCTCTCCCTCCTGGAATCCGGCCTGATTGCAAAATACAGGTAAAAGTTAGCCTTCTGGTGATTTGACGTACCCTACTTATTTGGGTGGAGTCCACAAACTGTATGATTCTACATAGGGTTTGTCTTGCATGTGCTGGTCACAACTCTGCCACCTCAAGAGAGGTGCCTCTTTAATGGTTGTCCAAAGTATTTCAATGTGGGTCTGCCGGGCTCTCCTGTGTCACAGGCCGGAAGCAATTTATGGGCCATATCCATTAAGAGGTAAAGTGGCCCACAAGTGTAGGTTTTGTTGCCTTTGTGGCTGATGGTTTTAGTGTCCAGTAGGGCCACTGTTGTGAATTATTCATTAACTTATTCTGCGCTTAAAGACACATAGTGATTTGAAAAATATTGAAATTGCAGGAATAGCTTCAAATTGAAGGATAAGTCTGTAGGAATTCTCGTAAAAGTTACCTTTTCCGCTTGTAGAATTGACAGGAAAAGGAAGAAACGGCAGGGTTCCAAGTACGAATCTCCACTCAATTAAGTGTTGTAGTAGTGTCCGTTCGGACAATAATGACTAAATCTCCGATCATGTCCTTATTAGGCTTGGTTCTGGTATTATCATTTGCAGGGTATGTTGTTAGGATACCTGTACTGTTACATACTGCAAAAAATTGTTTTGTATGATTTTTCGGTTTGCTGTGATTTAGCAAATCATGATAGTGTCTTTAATTGTATAGAGGTATCAGGCTGCAGTCCCCCAATGGTTCAATGGAATAGCTAGAACCATGAAAACACCTCTTCCGTACTCTCTCACGTACAGACGTAAACACATGCAAAGGGTTATCATATGTCATATCATAGTCTTATCATAGTCATATCCTATGTAATGAACAAGAAGAAAAATCTCTTCCTTTGGAGGAGACCATACTCTCCCAAGAACCACATGACAAATGGTTATCATAGTCAATAATAGTCTTATCATAGTGCATATCCTATGTAAGAACCAAGAAAACATCTCTTCCTTTGGAGGAGACCATTTACTCTCCAAAAGTAAACAATGCAAAATGGTTATCATAGTCCTATCATAGTATTATCATAGTAATATCTATGTAATGAACCAGAAAAAAATTATCTTCATTTGGAGAGACCATACTCTATAAAGTACACATGCAAATGGCTTTATCATTAGTCAGTTTTGAAAAGTTAGCATGTTAAAGCAATATTAGCACATTTTTTGAAGGCGCGCCCCCAATTTTTTTCAAAAAATTTGGAGATTTTTACACGGTGCATGTGGTTAACTGGCTAGTAAAAAAACTATACATGGAATGGTTTAAGTCGAAAAGTATATGTGTCACAAACGAAGGAATTTTGTACTAACATAAATGATTATCGGGGATCCCACGATGATAATAATTCAAGGGCTCATGGAAACGGCCTACAATAGGAAATAGCAGGGAAATAGCGCCATGTACGTGTCTACGCTACCCATTAGTTGTTAATAGTTCGAGGGCAAGCCAAGTTAGAGGTGATTTTATCGAGGGTGGCACTATTTCATCAGGATGGACATAAACGTAGTATTTCCACTCTGCCGTTAAAGACATATCAGGGAATACATCGGAAAGAGTCAAAATAATCAAATGTGCAGGAAACAATTGAAAGTGAAGGATGCGTCTAGAACCCGGGGGGGGCCAATTACATACGTTCGTTTGTCATCCTCAAGCAGGACTTTTCAGATCTGACCCTAAACGCGGTTATCTTTCCTTCATTCAGACTACCCTGATCACGGATAAACCCTAAAAGCATACCATTAAAGCGGCACTAGCAAAGTTCACAAAATCTGAAATTCCTTCAATTTGCTTTTGCCCTGCACTGAAATCTCGGGGGCTCTCGTGATTCCTTTAACGCGCGTTTAGCGCGGAAAATGTGGCTAATATCATGAGTTACAAAGGATTTTTGTCTACCTAAGTAAGTGTTATTGTTCGGCATTTATATTTTTGCGGTAAGGAGGGGCCGGGATCCGCCCCATTGGCTACCCTAAACGCTGAGTATGAGTGCGAAAATGATACCCGTTTGGGTCACTTTGCTTGGTTTCGTGACCCTTTTCGCGGTCCGGCGGTCCGCGCCGCGTTGTGAAAACCCTGACCTTTCCCGCGTTTTCTGCTCGGGATGACAACAGATTTAGGTTGAGTGGCCCCCACGGGCTTTAGAATTCTCTATAAAAAAAAAAAATTTTTTTGGAAACTGAAAAATTGACAGAACCAGAAAAGGAAGAAGAAACGCAGTGTCACTATGATGAATCTCCATTCAATACGTGTTTATAGTAAGGTGTCCGTCGGCCAGAGTTAAAGTAATGATTAAAATCGACGATTTTGTCCTTATTAGATGGCGTGTTTGGTCTTATAAACTTGTAGGGTATCTTGAGATACCTATACTGTTACGGACATGCAAAAATTGATTTTTGATGATTTTTTTCGATATTCTGATTTAGCAAATCATGATAGTGCCTTAAGTCCATCTGCCGGATCCCAATTTAATACAAAATCGCGTATTGTATAAATACGCATGTTTTTAAGCATTTCTAGTTCGCAGCAGGTTGAGGTGTCGTTTACTAGACAATTACCAACGGAACTGTGCACAACAATACAAATTTTGAAAAATTGGGGGGCGCTCCTCTTAAAAAAATGTGCCAATATTGCTTAAACCCCCACCCCACCCTAAAAGTCCACGTATCGTATTTTTGGGTGGCATCTCGTAAGATCAGTAATGCTTGACAATGACCGGAATTTTGTGAATTAAAAAAAAAATAAGTGCCAAAGCTGTCTTGTCGTGAATGATAAGCTTTCAGCCCCATCCCTTGGTAGATCTCCCTATAGTGCATCTTGTATTAATACATTTTTGTAATCAACCACAATTTAGTTCTGTATTTCCTGGAAACATTCACATTACATGTTTTGTTTGCCGAGTTACATTTCCATTTAGGTGAATCAGCAAATATTTTCTTTGTCACGAAAGCACACAACATGGCATTTTATTCAATCTAATCGAAAGCAGACCAGGGATCTGACCGTGCCATTTTGCTGGTTCGATCACAGGTTCTCTCCCATTCACTAGGCACAGGATATCGGAGGGAGCCTCCATGCCACAGCGCATCAATCGCAAGTAGGACAGTTCAATCTGTTGCAAGAGAGGGCGGTGCTCGACAAATTGCCAGCACCGCCTCTCAGAGAATGTGATTCATGCATAATCGAATGTATGAGTGGTTATTTATTTTTATTACATCCCAGGTATGGCCATTCAATGTTTTGTTTGCCAAAGCGACATTTCACTTCAGTTGTGATCGGAAAAAATATTTTCTTTGTCAAGCCAACAAGATGATGGATGCTTATTTTATTGATCATTCTAATCCAGGAGCAGACCCTCTTTTGGGAAAACAGGTGTCTACTAATCTCATAATGAAACAGAATAAATTACGGAGTGTAATGAGTTATTCTATTGACCTTTGTTGATTTCCGAAAGGCTTTTGACAGCATCCATCGAGTCACAATGTGCAAGAATACTGGCATTCCTACGGCATCCCTGAGAAAAATTGTCTCAGCCATCAAGGCATATGTATGACACACTAGGGCAGAAGGTCATCTCTCCAGATGGGAGGAAACAGAAATCTTTGATATCCAGGGCGGAGTGTGTTACAGGGTGACAAACTTGCGTCTTCTATTCATCATGTTCGGACCACTGCCTCCACCAAGCCATACCAGAAGACAAGGCTAAAGATTTGGATTTACCATCATACCAAGACTGTCTAGGAGCATTGAAAAGCAACAAACAGAACCTTGGATTTGCAGACGACATAGGCAATGCTATCTGATACAGTGGATCAAGCTCAGGAACTTTGTTGGCCTTGGGGAAAAGACAAGCAGCAAAGATCGGGCTTCATATTAATGCCAAAAAAACCCAGGATATGGAGTTTCAATCAAGTCATAGTGATGCCAAAAATCTGTAACCTGAATGGCAGCAAACTTCAACCAAGTCAATGACTTTAAATATCTTGGTGCGTGGATGGCATCGACAAGCCAGGACATTCATGTCAGAAAGAAAGGGACTTGCTTGGAAATCCATTAATAAGTTGTAAAAGATCTGGAAATCTGACCTAACTCGACATCTCAAAGTTAACATCTTACAAACACTGGTCGAGCCAGTAATCTTTATGGTTCCAGAAAACCTGGACTTTGACCAAAAAAACACTGCGAAAGAAGTTTGGATGGCTGTTACACCCAGATACTGAGAGCTGCACCTATATCAGTTGCTGGGATGGAGCTCAAAGTACCAAACATGGAGCTGTATGGCGAGATTCCAAAGTCACCTCTAAAAATAAGACATGGCAGATTGGCTGCTGCCGGCCACTTTTATCGTCACACAGAAAAGGCAGCAAGCAGATTTCTGCTTTGGGAACCCAGACATGGATCGCCAGGTGCACGAAACAAAACCTACGTCCAGGTCCTTCTTGAGGACACCGGCTTAGAGAATACATCTGAACTTGCCTGTCTCATGGAGGACCGTAAAGCTTGGAAATCTAGCTATGCTGATGTCTGATTAATGATGATGATGGTCGACTGCGGTCGATGATGATGATTATAATACATTCCCAGGTATGCATTCACATGTTTTGTTTGCCCGAGTTATATTTCATTTCTGTTGAATCGGCAAAAGATTTCTTTGTCAAGACCCACAAAGACAGAGGATGCCTATTTATTTTCCTAAAAGAGACCCTCTTTCTTGGGAAAACAGGTGTGCCTACTTATAATATTCTTGTTCTATTGTATTATACATTCACTTGTTTCATTTGCCCGAGTTACATTTTATTTCAGTGGAATTGCTCAAATATTTTCTTTGTCAAGGGCCACAAGATAGCAGATGCCTATTTATCATTCTAAAAAAGAAGATCCTCTTTCTTGGGAAAACAGGTGTACCTATCTTCCAATGAACCCATATAATATATTAGCATTATTTTATTGCAATCACTCTCAATAAATCATCTAATGTTTCTATCATTCAGCACAGCATGGGCTATGACTTGAGGAGGGTACAGAGCATCTAAAAATACATTGCGGTCCCAGACCGCAAGTGTCGTCTGCCATCGCGGTTGTGAATGGGGCCAAAGGTCACATGAGGTCACCAAGATCACATGAGGTCACCAACATGTCACCCTACCCGGCCCCCTTCATTCCACCAAGTTACATCATCGTAGCCCTTACGGAACTCATACGTCATGCAATAAGGGTTAACATTTTGACCACACACACACAGACATACATCAGAGTAATCCCTATGTGCCTTCTGCAATTTTTGCACCTGACACCCACATTCCATGCAAATTTATTGTTACACCATTTTTTGTAGGGGCAGGTAACAATTTTCTGGTGAAAATTTTAACATTTTGGTTTTAACTTTCCAATAATAAAACCTATTAATTGGTAATTACTGGTGCAAATAATTTCCTATCTTGCAGCAGTTATAAGGTGAATACAAAAAGAACATCTAGGGTGTGTGATATAGGCTAGGTATTATTTGATAGCCACACAAAAACAAAATCGCCAGGCCCTTTCCAGAAAGCTGTAGCACATGTTTAGATGGAGCATGCGTGTATCGGAATTGGGGATTTCCCCATTTAAGAGGGCACGTGTTGTCCAGTGGATTGAGCGCTAGCCCCGCACTCTAAAGGTTGTGGGTTCGAGTCCCACTGCAGCCAACGTGTTATGCCTTGAGTAAGGTGCTTTAATTACCTCAATTACTCCTGTCCACCCTGGTATATAAATGGGTACCAGCATTATTCAATGCTGGAAAGTAACAGACTTGCTGTGCAGGAGTGACGAACCCCCCACAGCAAAAATAATATGGAGGAGTCTGGCCCAAACGCTATGGAAGAGGGATGGGCACTCCGTGCACGAGCTTGCTCGGCACGACACTTTACCTTTATTTAATTTGGTTCTACCATTTTATGAAAGGTGAGTCCTTGTGTACTATAAATAGTTCCCTAATTAATGTTTTATTTTGGTTGTTTTATTGTCGAATTGTCTTTTCTCATTTTCAAAGTCTATGGGTATATTAAAATCATGTTTTTTGCATATACTTAATGCCTGTCCATATACTAATCATTGTGTGAAATAATTGAATCCCTTCATATAAAAAAAACTACAACTTTGTTATAAAATTCCAGATCCAGAATTTTTGTTACACGGTAAATTGGTATCCTATGGCACTGTTACACTGTGCATAAATGTTTACTGCATGAAAATGGAAGATTTATCTCTAACTCTAATTTATCTCTAATCTTTAGTTCTAGATGACTATTTTTAATTTATTACACAAAAAAATTATATTTCGAAATCTCTGAGTCAGCCTTTAAGGAACTTGAACTTCTTTACAATGTCTATTAGAATCATCGCTACATTTCTCCTAATTTAGAGCCATGAAATTTACCCGAAGATTTAACACAATCATAAAATCGTGCTTCAGCACCCGATACATCAATTACGACTCTGTTTACTGGAAAGTACAAACAGCTGACAATGTGTTTGCATTCAGATTTAGAATTTACAGAAATTAACCGGAAAGTGGATAGCGGAGATTTGATTCCACAGAGGTATTATTTGTTCCATTTACCGATTATTTGAAACAGCTGGGGGAAACTCAATACTTGTCTCGAAAATGGTTGACTATATGTTGGAACTTGAGCACAACAAACTTTAATTGTATAAGTTATTCATAGCATTATGCTGTTAACTTTTTTTTATACCCCAAATAAAAAAAAAGAACCACTTCAAAGATAATTTATTTAGACAATTTTAAGCTAAGATTTACATTCTTTTCTATCAATCTAATGTAAGATATTATCATGTTCAAGACACAAAAAAAGAGGGTGGAAATAACTTGTCTCAGAAACACTTGTGATGCAAACAGTTGGTCAATATACCAAAATCCATCATCAAAATCAGAATCAATTTAAATCCTAGAAAAAAAAAAGCTTTTACAGATTTTGTTTTGCAACTTCCATGCTCCCTCTCCACCCCCCATCCTCTCCTTTCCAACCCCTCTCTCTCTCTCTCCTTCTACCTTTCTTTTCCCTTGTCTTTGTCTGTTTGTGATGCTGTTATTCTGCCTGTCTGTCTCGTATACGTGTGCAAATTGCACACAAACACAAACACACACACTTTTTGTCAGTACACAGGGAATTCATACTGATCTATTCAAACACACATATATTTTTGGTTTTCCAGATTGTTTTTTACCAAATTGTAGAACAGTTTAAAAAAGTTACTAAACTTGGCAAAAGGGATTATTTATATACCAAAATGAGCCCCATATTGGCAACATATTCCATATAGTCATATGTGTTGAGAAATCCCCAGGACCCCCACCCCGGCAGATAAACTACACTTCAAGTTTGTGATCACAGCGATTCACTCCATAGATAGGCATGAATTGAAAACAAAATAAAAAAGAGCAAAAGAGTGTATTGAAGATGTTTTCAAATAATTTCCAGGAAAGATCCAGGCACTGACTAAAGGACTTTTAACCTTTGATATAAAGGCAGGTTTCTAAATTGAGACATGTTTAAAGGTCAAGTACTCTACAAAATGTCTCATATCTATAATAGTTAAAAGCCTTTGAAAGTGCAAGCTAATCTACCCACGTCTGGACAAAAATATGCATTTAGGAAGCTATATTCACAGAAATATTGATATTTGGAGGGAAATTTTGATTTTTCGCATAGCAATAACAAATGCTTAGAAATGTAGTTGACCTTTTAGTCAGGTAGAACCGTTCATGTGACCGTACAGTTGAGTATGGACACAATTTTTTTGCTGAAAATGATAGATTAGGGTGTGTTGAATAAGAATCTGCTGGGTGCCACCTGGGCATCCTTGAGCATTTTGAGAAATCCAAGATGGCTGAGATGATTTGAGAAGTGAACAAATTATATTAATTAGCAAATTCACAAAGAAAACATCATATTTTTGATTGCATTTTTTATTGCATCAATTTATTTTGAAGTTGGGGAAGATTTGAGGCTTTTAACTTCCTTAACTTTATCATAAACTTTCTGTTGTTAAGAAAGTTCATGTGTTCTCAGAACAAGCAGCGCAGGTTGTCTAAGGTTTCGTAATGAATGAAGCAATGCCCACATAAGGAATGCATTCAATTGGAAAAGCTTCTCATCACCATACAAACCCTGCACGGCAGCTGTGGGCCCTTTGGCAAATAGGTGTATAAAATGAGCATCTACAAATGAGGTACTCTGTGATCAAGTTGGTCCAAATTCTCCAAAAAGCAGTCCCTCCTTTGAAAGTTAAAACTTGCATTGTCTGCCTTATATATAATGCAAGTATGTAACTTAAAAAAATACAGGTTTCGGCCCGGACGCGAGTAGTCTGCCATCGCGGTTTGTGAATGGGGCCAAAGGTCACATGAGGTCACCAAGTTCACATGAGGTCACCAACATGTCACCCCATCCCGCCTCCTCCTTTCCACCAAGTTACATCATCATAGCCCCTACAGAACTCATACGGCATGCAATATATTAAGGATTCACATTTTGACCGGCCAAAGGTCACATGAGGTCACCAAGTTCACATGAGGTCACCAATATGTCACCGCACCCCGCCCCTCTAAATTACACCATCGTAGCCTTTAAGGAACTCATACGGCATGCAATATATTAAGGGTTAACATTTTGACCACAGACACTCATATGACCAGAGTAATCCCTATGTGTGCCTTCTGCAATTCTTGCAGACGACACAAAAAGAGGGCTACTTTTTGTCGTAGTAATAAAAGTTAAACAATTTGGTACTGATCAAAGTAGAGTCAGGCGACTAGCAAGAAGTCGCCCAAGTTAGCCCGGCATAACTAGCAGGGTCCCAGAAAGTGCGGGAGCAGGAGCACCGCTCCTAGGAAATGGCACAAAGAATTGAGGAAATTGGAAGATTTCCACAGATTCAGAATAAGAGGAATGAAAAGTCAAGGTACATTTTTTAAAGGATATGTAAATTGTTTCAGACAATGGTGAAAATTATATAAGTGTCATAGCATATATATTTTATTCCAAAAAAGTGTAATATTTCATCCGGATCATATTGTAGATAAGAAAAAAAAAAACAAACAGAAATGTGAAACTCCTCATTTTCAGACATTTTGGAGGAATTTATCTAAACCGCTATAATCAGCTAAGACTCAAGATGAGGAAGTGTCCACAACGAGTTCTGCAGTATAGCTCTGATTTTCAAATATGCTCATAATCATCAGCCTAAGAATGTTCCCTTCTCATCTAACAGAGGTGTTCTTTTCCAACTAACCCATGGCACTGTGCTTTCCACACAACCTCCACACCATATTCCAAGTACCCGAAAGTTTCCATCTACACATGGCCAATTCCCAACTACCCATGTGTCTCTTTCCAGACAACCAATGGGTCTTTCTCAACCAACCCAGATTTTCCTTCCCAACTACCCCAGGGCCCCCTTCCCCATTACCACAGGGTTCCCTTTCCAAACTACCCCAGAGTTCTCCTTTTCAACATCCCCGTTTCACACCTCTCCAGCAGTTACTACGACTCCCTGCAGTTGAAACATAATTCAGTTCTCAAAGTCCCCATTTGGGAAAATGTTTGCCTCAGAAGCTAAATTTTAGTTCCAAAGCCTGCAAATATCTCACTCTTTCATAATCTCACTCTTCAGATATATTTTTCCATTTTGTAATTTTTATTCCTTTCAGCCCAACCATTTCCAATCTACATGAACATAATCATCCAAATACTCTCATGTGACAGCATGTCATATGGGGCTGATTTTTTTCTCATTTACAACATTATTTGGATTATAATTTTGACCACAGCAAAAGCAAAATTATTTCAAATTTTATATATTAGTTAGCAATAAGTAAATATTGTCAATTAGGGCAATAAACAGTAGGCCTATAGAAGCGCCTTAATTGAACAATAAAAGGATTGATGCATTTCACCATATCCCATAACACAAGCCTAGATGAGGTATTAGACTGTACATCGTGATGTCACATGCTCATATTAAAGAGATACTCTACATTTCTAGGATTCTATGTGAGGAAATTTTGACTTTAAAAATTTGCTCCTGATGAAGAAAAAACTTTCTGGGACCCTGATAACTAGTCACCCAAGACACTATCAGGACTAGTTTTTGCTTTCTGTGATTCACAAATCCATGCCCCTCCATCTCCAAAATCCTGGCTACACCACTACATGATTGACCTTATCAATCCTGTTTACAGCATATAATGTGTCACCATGAACCGATGAGAATTGACATTTGAAATTGTAGTCATTGCATTGAGTGAACCACTAAAATGTTACAGCTCCATATGACACAACTGAATACAAATTGCAAAGATGTTTACGACACAGGCGAGACAAACTCATACAGCATTTCTTCTCTCCTTTTCGGGAAAGATCTCTTTCATCAAAACATTTCAAATTGCAATCTCTTAGAGCAGGCTACCTGGCTCTATGTATCAGCCCACTCAATTCATGTTTGGAAACTAGAATCGATTTTCTCATCGCAACTTTGAAACTTATGTGTCAGCAAGCTCATTGAAATGTGCTCAACGACCATCTCCAAGGAATCTGTCAACTGAACATTTTAATGGTGTACGTGCATATTTAGAAGCTCAAGGCCACATTCAAATTCACACAATTTTATGGAAGTCTGAATAATGTGCTTTCTGCTGGTGTCTGCCTGGTTAAAAGATATGCATGCAAATAAGTGGAGTCACTGTCTGGCCGACTTCTTTTTAGCAACTTAGAAAAGGTGTCGCAGCCCATATACTTAAATACCATGCATGATGGAATACTTGTTCAAGTTCCATTCTTGCAATTAGTAATTGGGACATGAGTGATGCGTTACCACATTGTCACCAAGAGCGGAAATAATGACGACAGTAATGAACCGTCTCTTATGGCACAATTCAAGCAATACTAGCTACTATCATGGGAAAAATGTTGCCACACTTTGTCTGATTAATTTGGGGGGAGTGAACCCTCTCCCCCAAGGAAATGCTGATCCGAGTCATGTTGTCAACAGCCCTCCTCAGGTCTGAGTCCCCCAATTGATTGATGGGGTGGGACGGATATGGTAAAGGGGAAGAACCGCTGCTAGTCGCCAATTCTAATGAACAATGACTTGCCCAATTCTGATCTCCTGCGTGCGCAAGGGGGAACATGCCCCCAGTTTGGTTTGCCAGTCAGGGAAAGATCCATTCACAAAGAATCTTATTATTATTAAAGCCTACATTTAGGTCGGCACTTCCTTTAAACATTTATTTATCATCCATTCGGGGGGGGGGGGAAATTATGCCCCACTCAAATTTCCCCTGTGCATGCTACATAGTTTTTGGGTCGCAATGGTTAACCATCAATAATTAGCACAATATTGAAATAGAGCTTTGCAGTATGCGTTATTGCTTCTACCATCAAAACCCAAGTTTTGGTTTCCCACAGTTCTTGATGGGGGTGTATGTCAAGTGCCAGGCTCTCATATAAGGTAGAGAACACAATAGACTAATCGGAACAAGCACCTTGGATTTATACAGATATTTCAGCCAAATTTTCAGCCATTACCAATACCATTTATTTGTTGCCAAGGTTACCAATGCAATGATGCCATCACTGATGAGACACCCTGAATGTTGACAACACCAATGAAATGATGCCCATCACGGATGAGACACCCTGAATGTTGACAACACCAATGCAATGATGCCATCACGGATGAGACACCCTGAATGTGACAACACCAATGAAATGATGCCCATTACGGATGAGACACCCTGAATGTGACAACACCAACGCAATGATGCCCATCACGGATGAGACACCCTGAATGTTGACAACACCAACGCAATGATGCCCATCACGGATGAGACACCCTGAATGTTGACAACACCAATGAAATGATGCCCATACACGCTTAGAGAAACCCTGAATGTTGACAACACCAATGAAATGATGCCATCACGGATGAGACACCCTGAATGTGACAACACCAATGAAATGATGCCATCACGGATGAGACACCTGAATGTTGACAACACCAATGCAATGATGCCATCACTGATGAGACACCCTGAATGTTGACAACACCAATGCAATGATGCCATCACGGATGAGACACCCTGAATGTTGACAACACCAACGCAATGATGCCATCACGGATGAGACACCCTGAATGTGACAACACCAATGAAATGATGCCCATCACGGATGAGACACCCTGAATGTGACAACACCAATGAAATGATG
>JAMKCH010001209.1:0-39437 GCA_023653785.1 Ophioderma brevispina
TAAACTTCAAGGCCAAGTGACGAAGTAAAGAAAATTATCTTACTCTCGTGTAATTTTTAATGTGCTGAAGTCGTGGGCTACGCCGGACTCGAACCGACAACAAGAGACTACCAAAGAAGTAAAATCAATACCTTCAACGCTTAGACCGCCACGCCACGGAGGAAGCTTATAGAATGTAGCGCAAATTGTTGGATATGATAGTAAGTGATGTTCAGTAGTGATGTTGAACAAAAGATCCCGTTAAAAACGTCATTTTCTTTGCATAGAGTTAATTATCTTCACTCTTATCACTAAAAGGCACATCATGAGGATACTAGAAATTCGGTATTAAGTTTGGCTTACTATCCATTCGTAAATAAAGGCTGTATGGTCGGTGGACCACTTGTAAGAGTTTCGCACTTGGCCACTAGTAATCATATAAGTGCCGTTTGAAAGTACTTCTAATTCATCGTTTCCGTTTCCCTTATTTCATATGTTGCACATGGAAATGTGTCCAATATAACTTTTTGTGTGGTTAAATACATGCTTTGTTGTGTATTGCGAGCGGTTAAGTGCTTATTGTGGTATTGCCACCTCGTGCTATTTCTCGTTAAACGCGCGTCAAACAACGGGAAGTTTTGTTTCTGTTAATATCCTCACGGTGTGTGTCGGTTTTATCTTGGCTGTTTTAATTGGTTTTTTGGTTGTTTTTTTGTGTTTTTTAGTTGTTATTTTTAAAACTGGTGGACAGACCTACCAGTGTGTCTTAATAATATTACTTAACCAAGTATTCATCGTCTTCGATTATCTTCGCTACGGAATAATCTACCGTGTCCTGTTCTTTACAGTGTAAAATCTCCAATTCGAACAATTAAGGAAGGGATATTGTATAAACTGGACCTCTACGGATTTTTAAAGTGATTGGTTATTGAATAATTCCTGTATGGTTGGAGTATTTAAGGTTCACACCTCAACCAAAGTTGGTGGAATAACTAATCTTAGGGAGAGTATTGGGAGAAATACCTTGACGACGAACGAAGTGCCCACTTGCATTTGGTGCCTTATACACTTTTGAATAGTATGTCCCCTTGATAGTAATGTAACTGTCCCGTTTTTACAAATGGAGGCTTTTCAATGTAGGTGAAAGGTGAATGTAACTATGGAGGGATGTAACCTCATACAAAATGACCCGAAGTATCATAGATATCCAGTAGAACCTGTTGTTTTTTCTAGTAGTTTCACCTCATTACGACGTCAACATGGCCGAACCTGGCAACCTGCCCATTCGTTAGTAGATCTCTACTAATTTCACTCCTAATGGGGATTATTCATCTATGGTTGGACAAGAGTAACATATATATTAAATAACCCAAAAATGTGAATTAAAGGCTAATATGTCGTGTCCTATTTTTCTTATTCTCTCGTCAAGAGCCAGGGGAGCAAGAGGCCAATATCTGGATCAATTACTGTGTACGGACGGAATAATAACGACTGTTTGGACTATTTTAAGGGTACTTGTTCCGATCTCCGCTTGTTGTCCCCCCCCCCAGTGCGTTACCGACTGGGTAGGCAGGGGGCACGTTGCCCCCTCTGGCTCGAAAAAGCGGGACGATATGAACGCAAAAATATGCATTTCTTTCTTCCCGTCTCTTTTTCGGGAATTTCGAACGCAATTTTAGCCTAGATTTGGCAAAATAAATAAAATAGGCCGATTTTTCACGCTCTAAACGCGCGCATTTGTCGGCAAGTTCAGGCTTAATTGAAGCAAATCACCGGACGACTTATGATTTTTGCCCCCTCGGCCGGCAGGCCGTACGCGGGGGGGGGGGGGGGGGGGGTGAGGGGTGCGGTCCGGCACCCCCAATTCACAAATTGGGTATAAGCTCCACTTTTTTCTGATTTTTGATAAACGGTCCAAACATTAGGAAAGTTTTGACAAGACATCCACTTTTTTGGTGTTAACATGTTCAAAAAAGCGTCACAAGAAGGACATGTTTTTAGGGTTTTGGTTAGGTCCACGTTTAGTAGCCAAAAAGTTCCACTTTTATGAAAAAAAGGTCCACTTTTTCGAAGTCCCCAGGCACCCCCCAAAAAATAAACTAATCCTGCGTACGGCCCTGCTGGCGGGACTACTTGGAAATTTTGCCCCCTCTGTATCGACTGCCTCGGTACGCCACTGCCCATCCCCCCCCCACCCCCACCCCGGATTACCCGGAAGTGTCAATTGTATTGTTCCTCAAATTTCAGCTTCCAAATCCACTTTCTTTTCGTCTTGCAAAAATATAAACCCCAAAATACCGTTTAATAGCTTTTAATGGTTAACCCAATCATATAGCACAGTAGTAATAGGGCCTTGCAATTTCCTTATCGCTTCTATTTATCAAAACCCGCATTTTCATTTTCCGCGATACACCGTAAGTGTATGCAGGTGCAGGCTCACATATCAAAGAGAACACGATCACATCATCTGTACATCCACCTTTAAGCACAATATCTTCAGTAATGGACCTAAACTAGGAGGGCATTACTTGAAAACAGCCACCCAAAAATCACAACATTTGTTTAAAAAAACAAATCTTAGACAACTATATTATTTGAAACCTCTGTTATATTTCTTGTCCAAACTAATAAACTTTTTATTTTGTAAATGATCATGCTTGTGATGGAGCAATAGTTTGGGTGGTACCAAACAACAAAACACACATTCTTGATATGTTTATTATATGAAAGATAAATGCTTTGTATGTTTTAAGGAATTGCTTTACTGAAACAGAAGATTACACGATTCCAATGTTTAGGTGCCTGCAATTTAATAGATTTAATCGAAAAATCTTTCTTAAACACAGGAAGCCTGAATTTATTTCTATGCACTGTATTCATATTGTGAATATTTGACTGTTTCACAAAATAAATATTAACAAAATTAACATCTACCAACATGTTATTTTCAAATGCGACGGAGTATGGCAGTACACTGCGTTCCAATCAGGGGATTTTTGTTTTTCCCCCCCCCCCCCCATTTCAATATATCATTTCGAACTTTCTACAACATTAAACTATAGTCTCTTTTGCCAACCGAATAAAACCTTGACCTTTATTGAACATGCTTTATGGTAGTGGTGGTGGTGCTGCGGTCTGGTGAGAGCAAAGTTGGTGATGAAGTCCCAAGGATGTTCGATTGTTTCTTAAAGTACATATACCTTTAAACACATTTTGAGATTAGGTCATTAGGGGGACTATGTGTTGTAGCCAATTTATTGAGTGGCACCAGTCAAACATACCCGAGCCTGCATTTGTAAAATAGAATTTCGACGAATCAGATTGACCCGCCGCGTAGCAATCCAGGTATGTATATTTAAGTTTCACAAATTCAGGAAATGTTATTCCACGTAAAATGGGAAGTCTTACAATTACACATTGTACGGTTTATAATCGATAATCTTCTCCTTTTTTTCGTATAAACAATCTTATTCATTTATCATTGCTTCTGACCTTGCAACGTGTTTATTTTGCCAAGGCCTTTGCATTTAAGTACATCCTTCAGGATACGTAAAGCATTAATCGTAAACTTGGCAAAAGCACAAAATTCTTCCAATCAGTCCCTGTCTCTAGCCCTGTAATTGCGAACACCTCTTGCTATTAAATTCGATCGCAAAGTCGGCGTGAACCTATCAACAAACGGCGCGAAATCGATGGCTTTGTATTGATTTAACTGTGAACGAATGTCCGCGGTCTGCCAGCTCTGCGCGTACGTCAGATGCATGTCCCTGCTCCACGTCTCACCTTAAAGGATTTTTCAATTCCTTAAGATCACACCAGGAATGGGTATATTTTTTACTTTTTAAAACAAAAATTTTTGTCGTGACCTCAATTGCGAACTGTTCTTCTCGTTAATGTTTTCTTTATTTATATGAATTCCGGTATTTTATCAAGGCATGAACATGATTATCGGCCATTGAAACATGCGGGTTAATATTACTAATACATCGTGAGACTGCAAGTGTCGTGTCTACAACGATTTTTACATATTTAATTTCTGGTGTTAAAACCTTAAACTTGTACGGATTGTATTGCGTTATCAACTACTAAAACATTGAAAAACGGGTATAACTTAATACTATCACCGATTAAGCCCTCAACCGAACTGAAGAGAACTCCCTGCCATGCTACCAATATTACCCTATGATTACCGGCTCATTCTTGTCATCTGGGGCTTGTGAAAGCACCATTTCTCTTGAGACAAACAACCATTTTGAAGAGTCCTATGACCTTCGAGAATGAGTTTGCCATGGCGTTTGCCTTGCTCTCAACATGCTAATAATCGCTTATTTGCACGCTCTTTAGGGACCAATCGTTTTATTTCGACAAGAGTTGTCTAAATATTGGACTCTTTATTTCTTAAGGTGCATAAAACGTGTATGTGTGCTAAATAACTAATCTCCTTATTGCTATGAAAATGCCGCATCGTATACGAACATTTTGGTGAAGCCTATTAGAGTTAGCAATGGGTTGTTGTACTGGATGGTTTCTAGATTTAATGCAGAACACACCCCCGTCCGAGGGGCTTTTGTTCCCGCTCCTAGAAAGAGATGTTTGAATTTATGTAAGACCTCTAATTCGAGAAATAGTCGCAGGAACAGACAGAAAGACCGCACAAACACGTCACACGTGCACCCCGCACGCAGTACACGTATTCACACAGTGAGACACACACCGCGCTATCCTCTCCTCGCAACGCACCATACAAAAAAGACAAAATGTGCCTATGTTGTCATTCAATTCTCATCCATATTTATGGAAGCACCCAGCACATACACATCAAACTGGCATATTAGGGTATGTACTGCAAGGATTTATACTATTTAAAACATTTCGTAATGTTATCTTCGCCTTTGTTGACAAAGCCTAGGGAACATAATTCAGAAGCTTTGAAAAAGTTCAGATACATATCATGAGTGTTGTATATGTAGCAGCTTGACTTAATATGGGTATGGTACTATGCATATCAGTTTGACTTACTTGGTTGTCATTGTGTAAATAAACATGTAAGTTTAAGTGCATGCAATTTCTATTTCATATCTACATGGTACAATGACCTTTGAAACACTTATGAACTTAACAAAACCAAAGAAAAGTCTTTTCTGTGCATGGGCTCATCAAGCTCAAAGTTTGTGGGCTACATTGATTAGTTGTGAAATTTGAAGAAAAGTGGGATTTGGTAGCCCCATTTTGCTACAAAATGTCATTGCTAGAAAAAAAAATCTTAACTTTAAGTTTTTGTGGGGACCAGTATGCCCCTTGAAAGGTACCAAGTTTTGATATTACGGTGAATGCATACCGCATGTCCCCAAAAACAAAAATGCACACTTTGTGGCCTGGGCCATAAGATTTTAACTAAAGCATGTGACTCTGTTAGTTTTTTATAAGGTAAGATTGGACTGTTTGCTAATATCCTTGAAAATTTACTAACCTTAGAGTCAATAGTGTTTTTAGTAATATGACCCCATCAATCAAGAAACCTGCAGGACCCGTTTTACTACAATGAAACTGGTAACCACAATAGCACTTAAAGAATGAAATGCAAATCAATTTTGATTACGATGAACATTTTAAATGGCGTAAATTCTTGCATTTACGTATTATTAATTCAACTGATAATGATAATTCTGCCACCACTTAATTTGGCATCCTTAACATAAATGCGGTTTTCTTTAACGTTAATGAATGTTTTATTTAGGGGTTGTTAGCAATACTAAATTCTTTCCATTACATTTTCACCGCGATGTTAACTATAACAGTCCTTCTTACCTACAACAATAACAATAGTCATATATTTTATTTAAAAACTATGGCCAACCTGTACAAGTATTGTGTTGGTTTTTTTTTTTTTGGTGGGGGCCCTCCTACTATAATAAATAGGCCATGGTACAGCTCATATGTAAATCGCAATTTGTTAAGGTAAGTCAGGGAGGGTGACTCGGTGAGGCTATGCCCGCCCCTTTTTCATTAATAATTACAGGTGCACATTCTATAAACAAATGCCAGTGGTTCCGATGATATAAAAAAAATCTAAACTTTTTAAGGTAAGTGGGGGGGGGGAAGACAATGCTATGCCCCTTTAAATTGCCCGACTTTTGATATTAATGGTGCACACATACTATGATAACAGGCCAGTGGTTCAATGAATAGCAGGGGGAAACAAGGTAATCTATGACCCCGACCACTAGCAAAATCTCTTAATTCAACTAAGCGATAATGAATGAATAAAAATTTGACAAGTATAGTGTGTACGCTCTGCCCTTATTTCAACGAAGATTAAATTTTTGCTTAATTCACGAATCAATCAGCTTCTTTCAATTAGGGAATGTTTATTTTGATTAAGAGCTTTACTAGTGTTACGCCCCACTTCGTGAAATTAAAGAGGTTGATTGTGTTGGTTTACATACCAAGGTCATATTTCCAGTACGCACACTTGTTTCAATATTTGTTTGTTTTCTGCTAGTGTGTACGCATTTGTAATCTGAAGTTAATTGTAGTGTGGGTAAATGCCGCTTTATACTATCAATATTAACTAATCTTTATTGAAATCAGCAATTTTCCAGTGTGGTAACGGGGTCGTAGGCCTCCTTTAAATAAACGTTTTGATATTAGATGTGCTTTGTTCCGAACTTCCAAATGTTTACTTGGCTGATCTATGTACTGGTGTACCTAAAATGACCTGATTTGGAACCCGAAAACAGGTCACTTTAGTAGCAGTCTACCTATTATGCTTAAATAGTTACTGTCCCTAAAATGCCTGTTTTGACCCGCAAACAGTCATTAATTGTACAGTGTACCTTTAATGCTCAAAATAGTACTGTACCTAATGACCTGTTTTGGAACCCCAAAAACAGGTTGATTTTAGGTACAGTGTACCTATAATTAGCCTCAAAATAGGTAATGTACCTACTAAAATGACCTGTTTTGGAACCCCAAAACAGGTCACTTTAGGTACACGTTACTATGATGATCAAAAATAAGGTACTGTACTAAAATGACCTTTTTGGACAAAAACTGTCCTTTAGGTACATGTTTACCTATTATAGCCAAAATAGGTACTGTACCTAAATTAACAGTTTTTGGAACTGAAACACATACACTTGTACCTATCGTATGCTCAAAATGGTACGTGTACCTAAAATGACCGTTGGGAACCAAACAGTCCCTTTAGGTATATTGTACCTCTAATAATGTTAAGATCGTATATTTTTCCTATGACATAGGTACACTTCAATACTTTTAGGTATGTACCTAAAATGACCTGTTTTTCGGGTTCCAAAACAGTCTTTTAGGTATATTAGATTGGTCATTTTAGGTACAGTCCCTAAATGTACCTTTTCTGCCAGGGCCGGCACGACCACCACCACCCTTGCTATCTGAGTTTGAATATCTACGCATTCCCTAATAATGCTATCACATATACAGCCTGTCTCCAAAAAAAGTGGTACCTCAGAAAAAATGGTTAATATGAAATTTCACAATAATCATATATTACTTGGTATAATATTAAAGAACAAGACCAGGCTTTGCCAATGGTGTTTGTTTCATCTATTTGCTTTTAACAATCCAGAGAAAAATCAATTTAGTGACATATACTTTTTTAGTGGACTACCCACCTTTTATGCATGGGCAGGTTTGCATTCGCCCAGTTATGGGGGCTGCTTTCTCACAAAAATTGCAACTTGACAAAAGAAACAACATCACAGATTAAAATTAAACCCAAAAGACGTCTAGTTTTATCGACACAAGTTTTACTAGTCACATAGTCATTATGGATAAACTTTTTTTCGTAAATAATAAACAATACAAATAGTAATTACAACTTCCTGTAATGGAACTTTTGAATTTATTACACATTGGTATCTGTTAAAATCATGCCAGAGGAAATGTTAATTGCAACAAAATAAACTCTCCAAAGCCAAAGAAATGTTTAAAATATTGGCCTATCTTGTCATTTTACTATTGTTGAAGTCAATAAAAATTTTGAATTTTGGAAGAAAAGTATCAGCTTGTTGTAGAATTTGCGTTTCATGATACTCAAGACCATAAAACTCTCTCCTCCAGGTTTTTGCTGTACCCGGCTTTACGCTCTGGTTCTCTGGCTAACACACAACATTTTTATGTCGAATGTTTATTCATTTTTTATCTTCAGGTCCCAGGAAAATGAGATGATAACCTAGTCCAAATTTTACGGGGCACTCCATTCCAATAAAGGGCCACAAAAGCATACACTACCACCAGTTGACATCATTAGTGAAAACTATTGATTTTCATCATTGCCTGAAATAGATTCAAACCAGTCACCTGGAAGTTTCTAGTTATCTCTGAAAAATCAATAGTCACTAATGATGTCATCACCACTTCCAATAGTTGAATGCTTCTTGCCCCTCCTTGTAGACTTGACAAAACCACATCAATTCATTTGTCAGTTCCTGGGACCTTTAAAGCCAGAACTTAACTGATCATTAACTTCCACCATTACGTAAACTGTTTTCGTATCTTTAAGAGTTTTTCTTTAATGAGTTAATCCTTTTTAATGAACTTTTCATATCTGTTCAATTGTGATAACTATGTTTTAACAAATTCGTTCACCATTTTCACTTAACCAGAAAGTGGCTCAAACTCGATTTTTTGTGTTCCCAGTAAACTGGAGTTATTCTTCTCGATTGAACAAGCAAATGAGATGAAACAAAAATCCCTGGAAACCCGGTCTTTTTCTTTAATATGTGATGTACAAAAACGACTTACTTATGTTGAGATACAATATTGAAAAAAAAAAATCGGTTTTGATTTTCCGATTTTGTTTTATTACACAGGCTTACATTGACATAGTAGACCGGTTTAGACAAGATTATTATACCGAAATAATATTGTATACATTAAAGGTGGCACGAGAGATTTCATGTCATCTATATTTTCTGTGATATGTTAGTGATTCAGATAGATTAAGGCACTCAAATAGATTCCCTACCTTTTATTTGTCTGCAGAAATGACTTAAAATGAACAAAAAGGTGATTTGGGTATATGCTTTATATTCAATAGAAAACATAGGCCTGAATTTCATAGTTGCTCCTAGAAATTTCACAATATGTGTACCAAGAAACACTTTTTTTCACTTAATTACTCTTTCAGATGGGATAGGGTTTTGATAGAAAGCGTTAGAGCCAGGTGCCAACCATAATTTTCATTTTTAAAGACGCCTGCTAATGTGAAATCTCTCGTTGCAACCTAAACTTCACAAAATTTGTCTTATTATTAAACACTTGTGTGGGAAGTATTTGGAACACCTTTTCACTCTTTATACTAGAGTAGGTTTAATGGTCGGCAATCCATTGTAGGAAATGGACCAGATCCGGTCGTGGTCCGGTGATTGGATTCACAGCTCCATTTGAATCAGAAAGCCTATAGCTAATGTGATGAACTCAACCGCCCCCGCTTTATCATCTTAACACAAAGATTTTCTGTGCGAGGAACCCAATACATCAAAATTAAAAGGAAGAACACGACGAAGCATAGATAAACCTATTCTATTTCATGCAGCCGCTGCTTTCATACCTATTGAGCTTCAGGAAGAAAAAAATTAAGTCTTGTATCATGATCTGATTTGTATCCTGCCATTATGTTGTTTTTGTCTCTCACACTCAACTTCAACAAGATATGCATCATTGCAAATTTGCATAACTAATTTACATCACATCTCAAGATGCGTGTAATGTGGAAGGCCAAGGTCCTGTTATCATTTTAGGTCGCCGCCCGATTCAGAGATTCTTTGCCTGTTTGTCTGGTGTGTTATGGTGTGGTTATGACTTTTACAACAGAATAGTAAAATATAGCGACACGATGGAGTCGATCCATCCACCCAGGCAAATAAGAGATTTTTGACAATATATTTCTAAACGATAATGGTAAAGACACTTTCATTCTAATGTTTTGTCCATACCACTTTTGGACATTATAGATCCGATGCGGTTGTGTATATTTATCCCTCCGCGCCAGGGCGGACTTTAGCCGCCTGAGTCGGATCAAAATTACCGGACGCATCGTTGCTGATTTGTGACGAACCACTCTGTAATATGTTCAACCCACTTTCAACGATTTTTTTAATGAAAACTTATTTTATTGTCGCTTAATAAAGAAACATAATTATTCCCACTATAATACTAAAATGTTTCCAATTCGATATAATGTTTTCCTCGTATTGCAAAATCTAAAACAAAATGATCGTTTGGCATGTTTCTTGCTTTGCAGTTTGCAACTGTTTCTACCTACTCACCGCATGGTTTACTTTTTTGTACCACGGTTGCTGTTCGTTATTTCGAAGGTTCGTTATTCCGAGGTTCCGTTCAACCGAAGGTTCGTTAATCTGAACACGGGAGTCCCATATCTACGTAGGCGTTATTTCGAAGATTCATGATCCGAACATTTGTTTCGTAAATCCGAACATTTGTTTCGTAAATCCGAACATTTGTTTCGTAAATCCGAACCTTTGTTTCTTTATTCCGAGTTGGCCAATTCTAAAGCAGTTTATTGTGATTTTTTAGGCGTTATTTCAGATTGGTGAATCTGAACATTTTTTTTCTTTATTTCGAGTTGGCCAATTCTAAAGCAGTTTATTGTGATTTTCAAATTCACACTGATTTTCACATTGCTATTCCAACACAAATAAACTTTGCATTACTTCAAAAATATTTAAAACATTTTCAGTTGGAGGACTACAACCCATCATTTTGCTATTGTCATTATCATTTTATGTTGTCTTCAATACCCAAAGTATAAATTCAAACAACGCATAACACAACTAGTACAGTTTGATAACATCCCATTTAAGCCGCTCATAGGATCAGATTCATGAGGCCTTCGGTTGTGTACCACTTTAACGGTAACTTAACCCAATGTGTAACGTACTGTGTGTCTGTTTTGTCGCAATAAGACCCACACAAACTGTGCCATCCGATCGATACCAGCACTGCGGGCAATGATAGGGTGACCGCATCGTAACTTTGAGATTTCTTGCTCCGAGTGTCTTCGGTTATTCGTGGGATGTTCGTAAGTGACGTCTAGAGGGCTGATGAAGCCAGGAATGATTCAGGGAATAACGTGTTAGCAAATGTTTTACGTTTGTATAATAACGTAAGTCGGTTACGAAGATAAACTGGGTGAGATGAAAAAAGCAAATACAATAAAATTGGTGTAGCGGTAGAGTTTAACAACGTGATTACATTTTTGTTTTATTAAGACTACTTGTAGCTGTGACCACAAAAGTTAACTCGAGTGCAAATAGGGCCCGTAGGTTTGTTTACACGATAGAAATCTTCCACATGTGTCAGATTTTGTTAAATTATTTTTTATGGAACTTGAGCAGAAAACCGGCAAGATGCATCAAGTATACTGTGGAGTTTGAAATGGGCTTCCAATTTTATACCTTGAATTAGGAATGTATTGCATTTCTTCATATATCATCAAAATAGCTAGTTGAACAGGTAAAGACGACATATATTACTATTAGTACGGTCAGTAGAGTCTGATGAATAGAATATTATTTCTTCATAAATGTGATTTAATAACAGTCCAATTCTTCATATATTAGACTTTAATTTACTTTTTATTTGGTTACAAGCACCTTTGGTCATTAATTTTCAGCTGATCAAAGGTAAACAGACATTGTGAAAAGGTTACTCTTTCAGGTATTTTATTGTTTCTCAAGGGCGATTCTATTACGTATTTCCCATTATTTTTCAACTAGCGATTCAAGCACTTTTAAAAAAAAATCAGAGCAACTATTGAAATTCTAGGCATATAGCGGAGCGGCCGATCCTTGAAAAAGTGCTCTAGTTTTCGAGTTACCCTCCGCCGTACAACAAAACCACCCCTTTTGTTGAAGGGATAATATATAGATTTAAGAAAATGACGGTTGTGGTTGAAATATTTGGTGGTAATTTCTATGCCGAAAAATTAAATTTGGGATGCAAGTTAAGCGAAATTATTATTTTTTTATTTTTTAAGGTAAAAATATAACCATTCTTTTTTATCTGGTATCCTTTGTTATTGCTATAGGTTTTATACTTGCATAAAGGGTTCAGGTAAGACTCGTTGGGGTGACATGTGATAGAAAGGATGCTTTTAGGAAAAAAGGTGATTTTGGGGCTAAAATTCCTGACCCCTTTATATAATAATAATATAGAGTTCTTATAACGCGCAAAATCATCAAAAGATCTCAGTGCGCACAAAAAGCCACAAAAAACAGAAAGACTCACAAAACCACTATGCGTTTGGGAATGCCTGGTGGAATAATGAGTCTTTAACTGGCTCTTGACTGATTAAGGGAGGATAAGTTACGAAGTGTGGTAGGAAAGGAGTTCCAGGCTGATGGGGCAGCAAAACGAAAGGATCGCTCCCCAGCAGATTTTAGAGCAACACGAGGAGTTTGGAGAGTTTTTGCGATGAGGAACGGAGTGATCGGGACGGTTGGTAAGTGCATCGACAGAAGAAAGATAAGATGGCAGGGTCCCTTCAAAATAGCGAAAACGAAACACACAGTTTAATTTAATGCGATAATTGATAGGGAGCCAGTGAAGCTCCTGGAGAATGGGTGTTATATGATCATATTTGCGCTTTCTAGTTATGAGACGCGCACGCGGAATTCTGAATTCTTTGTAGTCGAACAAGTTGATCTGAGGTGATACCAGCCAAGGTTGATTGCAAAAGTCAAGACGAGATGTAATAATGGAATTGACAATGCAAGAGATTGCGTTGTTGGACAAGTATTGACGAATAGTGCCAATGCGTCTCAACGCTAAGAATAAAGAACGGCAGACCTCGCTAATGTGGGCCCGTCCATGGATAATGTTTTGTCTAATCTGACACCAAGATATTAACTGAGCTCTGAAAAGAGATGGTCGAATCAAAAATCTGGATGGTATCACTGTCAACTTTTTAAAGCCTAGAAGCAGTACCAACAGTTAAAACCTCTGTTTTTTCATTGTAAGCATGAGTTTGTTGCTATCCATCCAATCAAGGATGGCGCTAATACAGTCCTGAACAGATTCTTTAGTACAATCAAATTTCTCAGGTAGGCAACATTGAGAGAGTTTGGTATCGTCGGCATATTTATGAAATTGGCAATTATACTGTTCGATAACAACAGAGAGATATATATTGTATAAAACCAGAAATCTATAATATAAATGTCAGAGATTGATAGTATTGCATGATAATATAAAATTGTTTTGCTAAGAAATGAATAAATCTTGATATTCTTAAGTTTTTAGCTCAACAACGTGATTTTTTGACCCAAAAAACACCCCTGCCAACAAAGTTTTTGACCACAACCATCAATTTTTAAATTATTTATATCTCTCTTTCGAATTAGAATGGTTGCGTTTTGTTGTACCGAGGGGGGGGGTTGTAACAATTTTGCAGTCCAAAACGCTCCACTAATACATTCATGTTAGAAATTGATGAAAACATTTTCTAAAATAAGAATTATTAAACTTTGTATAAAAAGGTCAAACAGAATTATCATTGTAGATATTTTACCAAAATGACCATTTTCTGAAAAAACGACATTTTTGGGACAAAATATGTTAACACTCAGCATGTCATGCAATAAAAGCTGGTATAACTTTGAAGACAATTGTTCAAATTCAAAGGTAGAAATCAATGTTGAAGGAAGACTTCATTGAAGAACTAAAACAAGTGACTTTAGAACAGTGTTATTTGTTTATCCAAAATATTTAATCTGTTTAAAATTTGTTTTAAAACATGACATTGATCAATAAAAGTTTCATCTGATCAAGTTGATTTTGTGCAGCTCTCATCCAAAATCTGTTTCAAATCTGTTTAAACATGCTGGTGATGCATGAACGTTTTCTTTTATCCATATCATGTTATGCATTTCAACAATTGTTGAAAACAATTGCCTTTATATTATTATTGTTTTGAGAAGAAAAATGTTTGGTTATCATTTTTAATATGTCAGTGACACAATGAAGCACTTTTAAGAAGAATATAATTGACAATTATGAGTGAAATATCTATTCATTTACATAAAATGTGGTTTATTGAAATGGGAGAAAAATGGAAAAATGTATAAAACTCTTCAGATCTTCTTCATTGCTCAAGCGATTTCTTTCATTTTTTCAGAATAAGTAGTGTAAAGAATGGGTATTACGATTATGTCATAAAAATTACGGTTTAATGAGCATGTCAATTTCAAGGTCAACAAGATTTAATGCGTATTTTTATACATCCTATATATACAGTGCTGAGCTAATCTACTGTGGGCTAAAACTGACGTGACAGCTAACGAAGCTGAATGGACTGCACCTGCCCTCTGAAGCAATCCAGGGAGGTACTGTCAACAAGCTGCTAATGCAGTCCAGAGCCTGATACCATCTGGGAAATGACTTCTGGTAGATGTGTGTTCGGGCGAATGAAACTAGGAACTACTGTGTGTGACCACGCAATTGTTGGTGTCAAGAAGGACGTAGTGATATCAACAGAAATTTATGTTTTTGCCCGTGCTCTTCTTTCCTGCATGAATAGTCATTGCAGTTAGTTTAGCATGGAAGTTACGCTACTTGTTGTTCTGTAATCGTAGAAATTAACCTGGACTATCTGCGCTAGACCATTTCTAGTCTTCTGATGTTTGCAGTGGTGCGAGGATCACAGAAGCTGCTAGCAAATAATAAACACAGGATGTAGAAGGGTTTGAAGCACAGCACCTTGGTTTCACGTGGACACTTAGGTAAATATCTTGTTTTGGCCAAGGAAAACAGGAGTTAATTAGGCTTAGAAGTTAATGTACTTTCTGAAAGTGGTGGTTCCAATTTAATTGTTATTTATCCCCAATATCCATTCAGATCTTGGGTGTGACCATGCTGTTTATAGCGGCCTTTGGTGACTTTCCTTTTTATTGGTTACCATTTGTTCCATGACCTTGCACTTTTTTGGGATGAATTCCATCTGCCACTCCTCCCATGCTGCAACTGATTGAGTTCCTTGTTGAGGTTTGAAGGCGTCCGTTTAACCGTTTTGTTTTTCCGATAAAGGACGCAGTATCAGCAACAGCTTAACCGAAGATTCTGATTAGAGAGTATCAGGCAGGTCGTCAATAAAAACCGAGAAAATCAGTCCGCCTAGTACAAACCTGACTGTACCGGTGACCTTCATCAAGGAGTACTTGTTGGGATCGAGCGATGGCTGGGATCCATCATGGAGTGCTTGTTCCATGATACCTTAAGAAATTGGAAGCTTATGCAGTTAGCCATCCAAGCAAACGTTCAAGCGCTTTTGAAAAATTTCCCGTAAGTGACGTCAACTTGTTCTCCTGTCTCAACACTATTGCCAGGTCTTGGATCGTTTAAGATTCGCTGGTTGGTGCAGGATCGTCTTTTGCGAAAGCCATGTGGAGCATTGGGAATATATTGTACTTGTCGGATGTGTATTTATGAGTTGCTGCAGATGACATCTCTAATAGTTAAGGTCTGATGTCAGTGAAATGGTCTGTATTTGGTCTGGTCCAGTGGCTTTATTTTTTGTCCCCTTTTTTTGAACAAAGGCACAACATTAGTTGTTGTATCAAATCATCAGGTAGATATGTTACCCGAATTGAGTGACGCTTGAAAAAAAAAATCTCATTGGACAGAATTGTCAGCACCTGAACTCAGAGGATCTCGTCTGGTCCACTTTTCTATCATAAATAAAACCCTAACCTAACCCTAACATAAATCCAAAAAAAAAAAAAAAAAAAACAAAAACCCAAACCCTAACCCACCCTAACCTATAAACGTGTTGTAACCTGCTCAATAAATGGGGACCTTTACTCTAATCATGGGAGCCACCCTACTCCGTAAGTCCCATAACCGCAGTGCGATATGCTCATTCGCACAGCCCGGCCCTTGAATGGCAATTTCCCCTCATACAGTAAAGTAGAAATGATGAATGACCTGTCATGGTCTCCCTTTCATGGGCTGTTATATTATAAATACATGGTAACGTCCAACATTGGATATGCAAGCTCAGCATGGTGTGGCTCCACATCCACTACATTATCCAAACGTGATGTCATTCGAGACGTGTCCATTTCCATCTTGTATCCCTGACAGTGGCTCACTTCACACCACCATCCAACCACTGGGTCACCAATCGGTTGGAATTGTCATTCTTTTCACACCGCATATTTTATGAACAAGCATCAAACCTCGTGACCAGCTGCGGCTCTCATTTGCTCCTGCCTTAGGCCGCTCAGTCAGGTCTCATGTACTTTGCTGTGAAAATCTTCAAGGTCCAACCTGGCCACGAACCACACTTTTACCGGACACGCAACAATATTTATTAAGGAGTCCCTAGGTTTAACCGCCGGGTACCGCACTCCATTGATACACACGCTAAAGAATCCTCAAATTACCAACAAAGCGAGCCACGACGTGCTATTACGGACGCTCACACCCATGCTGATGCTTGCATGTACACTCCGGAGAGAACAGTGCGCTGTGACAAGAGGTTCCGATAGCTCTTGTGAAGTGAATGAGAAATAGGAAATATCGAAACTATCAAACTGTAAATAATGGAACGATGTCCATGGATGGGAAATGGTTTTGAAGAAGTGTGGTTTGCTTTGCATATTAAGACTGTCAAGTGTACTAAAGACGATGTCAGTACTACACCACTGATTTTCGCTATATGGACTTCGATCTATTGAAACACACATTGTACTAAGGGTCTACGAAATTTTATGAGCAAAATGAGAATTAAATTGTAATTTGAGAATTTGGCACAGGGCTGAGCTTTGGGTGCTTTTGGTATAGCCTATACAAGTGACTCAACTAAGGTTAATTAATTAAGCAGTGGCGCGCTTTTCAATATGATCTAACGATGATGTACGAAGTTTCGTTTGTGCTGGCTCCACAATGATCATTGCTCCCTTCCTGCAAGCTTACTGAACGCCATTCCTGCTTCGTGTACAATCAAACCAGGGCTTGAAGAGCTTACAAATGGGGGGTAATCGCTATCTTGGCCCCAATCCGTCAGCGTTGCTAATAGGAAAATGGCCTGTTAATTCCTATATTCGCAAAAACCCATACATTGACAGGTCAAACGAAAAGTAACGTGTTGGTGTAACATTTAGCCCTGGATATCGACTTTTTCCCATAATGCCTGTCAAAGGGTTATCGTTGGCGGCTAGCCGTTCTGTGGATTTGCACT
Organism: Ophioderma brevispina; assembly: GCA_023653785.1. Taxonomy (NCBI): domain Eukaryota; kingdom Metazoa; phylum Echinodermata; class Ophiuroidea; order Amphilepidida; family Ophiodermatidae; genus Ophioderma; species Ophioderma brevispina. The sequence goes on from JAMKCH010001209.1 coordinate 17,225, forward strand.
CCCCTGCTGTATCCAAAGCAAGGCCTATACATAATGAATCCATACCTAGTACTTGTGACGTTATTTTACACTGCGTACTTATCTTGCACCTTAATGAATTCTAATCACACATACTATGATGGTTTACACCTTTCACAACTGCACACCCAACGTCCTTGAGTTATTCCAAGACTAAATAGCGCGTTATTTTTCACTTCGTCCGAAACTCTTTACGTAAGTGTCCCCTGTCCCAACGTAAAATTCCCATGTTCAAAGACAATTTCTGATGTATTTTCTGAGCATTTCCAACGGGGTTATGATAATAACAATATCTCTTTGACTAACATTGTCAACCTAACTCCCCTTCAAGAGGTGCAGTGACAGTGGTTTTAATCGCTACTTCGACTTCAATTTTCTCACAATTGTATCGTTCAACAATACGTTTACTAGAATACCATGATACACGAAGGCTCTCACCATCTTCCTTTCAACAGCTCTGCGTCTGAAGGCCACAAGACCATTCGGTAAATGGCATTTCCTGATTATTTAGGTACATGCTCATTACGTAAAATTGCCAATTTCCGATTCTTACTGGTCTTTACTACACATAATACACACTGTATATTTCTAAATCGTTTAACGATTTCTTTTCTATTAATTTGATGCTTGAATTTCATCACTTGTATGTCCATGTCTATCTGATTTTGTCTTATCTAATCTCCAGGACCCTTTGTCAATGCCTTTGCGGTTTGCCTGTCGTTTGTCCTATTGTTCTTGTTCCTATATATCCTCCCAGAACGTTTGATATTTTGGTTTATGGTGTGTTTATGGGCCCTGTAACCAGGGAAAATTCTGTCAAATGTGTGCTGGGCCCCGTGTAGCTTATTGTCCTATAATTACCGCAATTTTTTTTGTTCCCTCCGATCTTTTTGGTCTTATGTCTTGATCTCCATGTTCTGGTGATTCCGTTCAATTTCATGGTATTCAAATTATAATATGCACAAACGATGATTAATCGCGCACCAAACATCACAGAAAACAAAACAACCTCCCTCACACAACAAGTGACCCAATCCAACAACCCACACACCCACCACACACACACACACACACATAAAAATGACCTTTCATAATCACGATTCTCGATTTAAAACCACAACTACTCTTTGGGCTCTCAAATTGTTCCCTTTGCCCTCTGTGAATGACCCGTAAAGACAAGGTAGGTCAAGTTTTGTGTGTAAGTCATAAAAAAATACATGTTTACCGTGACTCATTTCCTTTCCAACACATGTTATCGTAAGCACTTGCCTAATGTTATTTCAAAAGGTGTTTTTTCGCTGCCACCGGTGTACAGAACCTGAGTGGTCCCCCATAAGAGAGGTTCTCCTGTCTGTTCATTAAACTTGATGTCCGGTTTTTTATTATTATTTCCAAAAATAACGTTGTTCGAAAACAATCATGAACGAAAATTGTTATTCTCTTCATTGTACCCAACAAGATCATTGGGTTCCCACTTGAAAACAATTTCTTTCTTTGGATTTGTTTATTCATTTACACTGTTTTTTTATTGGCAAAGCAAATACCCTGGGTCCCAGTTGAATATTGACTTATGACTCTGAAAACTTTTTGGGCAGACCCATATTCACGAACTAGGGGCGCTTCAAAGCATGCTACGAACAATTATTGATTCGTGGACCTTGCTTTGATTCAAGGGTTTGAGAATGTAAATGAATTCAATTTGTTTCGAACAAAAGAATCACCATTAGTCTCCTGTAATCAGTCCATCAATGTAAGTGGCGTTGGAAACTTGGACATCTTGATTGTCTTGCAAAAATCACTGCAAAGAACAACGGTTCGGATTGATCTGTTGAACAAAGGTGGCATTATTCATTCATACCAGTCAAAGGTGGCGTACAATAGGCCTATTGATCTTGAACCATCTCTCCGATGAACTTTCACTACCTACAAAGTGAGTCAGTTGACCTTACACCAAACTTAATTACTAATTGTTACCAAAAACCTTCATTCGATCATTTTTCAAAAAAAGGGTTGGAATACCCAGATTTCAATAGATTTGAAGTTTAAATGTCCCACTTACCTGTTTTTAATGTAAAAAATGTCCTAGGTCCAAAGCATTCCTCAACAACTTTCTTTCGTGATTTATTTCGAAAACGTATATTTGCGGAAAATAATTAATAAAAACCGGAAGTCTAAGTTAATTGAACCAATAATAAAATAATATAAACAGTCTTGATTATAGTGCCTAATGCAGAGGCATCTAGGCGCTTAAATAGAATGGAGCAAGATAAAAAAATATAATACGACACAACAATACAAAAATAGATAAAATTCTAATGTTAAAACAACAATGATATACATCAATATACACAATTTCAGAATAAACTTTAAATTTAAGTATAGAGAAAATTCAAAACATATATATTGTGACCAACAGATAGAACGAGGAAAGAAACCCAGGGGCCTCCCATTACTAAGAACATTCTATGGGGATACACCTGAAATCGTCAGCTGTGAGGAGCTGTGTGTATGTACCACAGCGAACACGGTTAAGCTTGATCTTTCTGGATTCAGATGCCTCGAACCCTACCTAAACTGATGACAAACAACTATCCTAGGCAAACCGGATTGGATGAAGGTATAGAGAATAGCAAAGAAAGGACAAACAAAAATCACAGAATTATAATTAGTGATCACGGGGATTGGACTGCATCAGAAAACAGCGATACAGATCAGGAGCTCCAAATGTTGTGTAGTAAATAGGAATGTCTCTCAGAGTGACTTGAAAATAGTGATGACGAGGCTAAGCGTGATTACTGGTTGGGAGTTTATTCATTAAAACTATTGGCTGCTGCGTAAGCAAAAAATCTACCACCATAGAACTTTGTTGACTGGTGTACTCAGGTGGCAGCAAAAAGATGATCTCAAATGGTGAATACAGCTGGATGAGCTCAGAGATATAGCAGTGACCTGTGTGGAGGATTGCCTTATAAGTGAGAAGAAGTAGAATATTTATTTATTTAAAAAAAACTGCCTCTGTTTAATTGGAAGCCAATGAAGGTGGGTAGAGCGCTTGTTTGGTGGATAGGTCTCGTCGACGATGTAAGGACAAGGGACAATGGGCGTGCATTTTGAAATCGCTGAACCTTGGTCAATTCTCTTTCTGGAAGGCAATAGAATAGTAGTTGCAGGAACAGCCATAGAGTAACAAAGGCGGCGTGGACCAATCTGATGGTAGATTTTCACAAGGTACTGTCGACGACGCTGCCCATTTTCCTTATGAGGAGCCAAGCAGCTTTTGCAGAAGCTGTTAATATGATTGATCATTCTTAGTGTTGAGTTCTAAGATGACACAAAGGTTCCGTGCTTCAGTGACGGATGTATAAACCAGAATTGCCAATGAAGATGGTTGGCTGAGAGTTGCGAGCCGATCTGCTAAAATTAGAGCGAAAGTACAACATTTCCGTCTCTTGTCATTAATATCAGCTGTTGGATTTTACCACCAGGATTGCTGATGTCTGCAATGCATGTTTCAACTTTGTTATGGATGTTAACGATCCCGAGGTGGAAAGTCAGGTAGAGCCGGGTGTCATCAGCGTAAACAACAAATTGAATAACCATGGGGTAGTTATGATATCCTGTAGTGGGGCCACCTTGACAAGATGAAGTCAATTGGTACAGTAACCGAGCCCTGTGGGACTCCACAATTACCGACACAGGAATCTGACGAAGCACCTATGACTGATATAGATTGAGTTCGGCCCACTCTAGGTAAGCCGAGAACCAACTTAGTGCGTTGTTCAGTAATTCCATACCGTTCAGTTAGACGGGTTTAGGAGCTGTTTATGGTCTATGGTGTCGAAGGCGGCGGGAAAGTCCAGTACCACTAGTTACAGCCTTTCTCTTTGTTTGGCAAGAGCAGTCCAGATGTTTTTCATCTGCACCCGTAACAGAGGGGGGGGCAGGTCTCCGTACTGTGATAGTGCCGGTATGCCGACTGCATAGGAACATGGAGATCATTATCGATGAGTGGTAAGTCGGCAACTGATTTACTGATACTCTTTCAATCACCTGTCCGAGAAATGGTAGATTAGATATGGGGCGAATAATTTGAGGGGATGTTGGTGTCCAAGCCAGATTTTCTTCAGCAGCGGCGGGATGACAGATGATGCTTGAGGCTTGGGGGACCAAATACGCCTGGAAAACAAGGAAGAGTTGGCAATCATTGTAACTGGTAACAGATCATCAAGTCATAGTTTTAAGAGATTGGCTGGTAATGGGTCTAAGGTGCAGGACCTGATCGATGCTGATTTGAGGATTTCAAGACCTCTTCTTCAGACCCTGTGAGAAAGTAGTGAAGGTGCTTTTGGCATGACTTGATGTTCAACGGAACATAGAGGCAGTTAGTAGCAGTAGTAGTATAATGTAGACTTACGCAGCTTCTTGATATCTTGGGAGAAAAATTCTGCAAAACGTCAGCAAGATCTTTTGGAACATTCAGGGAGGTAGTTAGCGGTTGTTCCACTCTGGAGAAGTCAACGGAAAAAGGTCTCGTTTGATCCACATGGAGTATCTGGTTTTATGATAATTGGTCTTGGCTTTAGAAAGAAGTGAGTTGTATAGAGCCCTGATCTTGGTAAGCCTCTTTGAATACGGTGAGAACAGTCTGTGATGAACTCTTGCGCTCCAGCCGACGACGTTCCTCTTCTCAGCACGAAGAACCTCTTGTACCAAGGTGAATGAGGACGCAGAACTACTATCGATGCGAGTGAGCAGTGTTATCAATGTCGGTAAGATGTTTATATTCAATGAACTAGAGAACACACTCAGCATCTGGAGAGGGCAAAACAAAGTTGCAGATCGTAAATCGAGCGGAAGATGTTCTCTTTGATGTGCGAATTTCCGGATTCTGCATGGTTTTAATGCACGGTCAGTCGGTTGATTTTGAGAAGCACTTGACAGCGTAGTGGTCAGCCGGCAAGTGACATGAGATTGAATAGGGCTCAAAAAATTGTCTGCTTCCAAGGTAGTGTAGATCAGGATTGTGGTTCCCAATGTGAGTGGGTGCCAAACAACTAGTTGTTTCAATTCATGCAGATTAGATATTGCGGAAGATTGAGACTCAACGTCATCAGCAACGTCAAAACCTGTCATAAGTCTCCAGTTAGGAGCAAATGGCCACTACCAACGTCAAAGTAGCAAGAAGAGAGGAGAATTCCTCTAGGAAACCACTGATGAGGTGAATTATGTTCTTGTCAGAATTGAGTTTGTAGATTAGAATAAGCTGGAAGGAGGTAGAAGTGATGATATTGTGAACATTCAGAATTCCTGGAAGTTTAAATCGAGGTCTCGTTTATCCCTCTACATGGATCGACCATTCCCTAACGAGAATAGCTGTACTTCCTCTTCTACGATGGCGGTGAGAATGATGAAGCCTATAATAGGTAAGTATTCTGGGATATCGGCAAATGGCTGCATCATCTATCTATCGCCAGTCAGCCAAAGATTCGGTGATGGCAAAAGATATCCAACTGATTTCTGATGACGGCAAATCACACATTGCACCTGATTTATTTTTTGCCTTGATAGACGTGGCGTTCCAGGTAGCAAAAGCGTACTCATTTTGGTTAGATTGTTAACTATTGTACCTTACTTAAGTTACTTTTATTTATTGTGTTACCCTGATTTGACCCTGTGATTTTCTGATGCAAGTCCTCGTACCAATCCTAGTTTTTGTGCTTGCCACAACGGCTTACACCGAAATGAAAAGCACCCATGGTAGCAAGTTGATGGTATACAACAAAGAAAAAATACTAAAAAATTTCACGCAATTAGTGATATATATTATGGATGCACAAACCGATGTGCAGTGTGTGCAGTTCGTGATCAGCGGCACACAAATGATCTAATTGAAATTAAAAAAAAATGGCACAATTTAGTTCACCAATGGCCAATGGTTATCACGGGGGTAGGTAGATATCTGCGCCACAGGCACTTGGGTCACCTGCAAGGAAGGTTGTGAGTCAGTTCCATTAATCTAGACAGAGGGGATAGGCTGATTGAGTTTAAAAGAGACAATTAAATTCTTACACAACCTTATCAAGTTACTAAATTACATATTTAAATTACATAATAAAAAATCAGCTAAAAATGATGAGAGAAGACAAGTAACCAAGCACACAAAACATAAACCCAAAACAGACCTAGCTACCATAGCAACATGTACGGAATAAACTGTGACTTTTTTAGACGAGGCATCGGGTTTACCAGTGCTGAAACAGATGATGCATACAGCAATCCTCAGTGGAGAACACAAAGGACAGAATGGGCGGTAGGACACTCAGTTCAACGGGCCACGGTATTATACGACACCGTCACAGGTGCCATGATTAGTGAGCCCTATGAAGGAACGAGTATCCGGCCGTCTATTGGTTCTCATTTGTCGATTCTCCAAGATATCAGTACGAAACAAATGATTCTGCAACGCATCATTTGTTTCCAGTACAGGAGAGCCTAGTTAAAGACCACGGCTTATCCGCTATTGCTAAATGCAAAACCCTGGCTTAGGCAGGGATTCTGTGGGGGCCAGAGAGTTTGAAACACTACCTCGATAATAGACCAAAAAGGAAAAGATGTGCGACCCATCCTTATACCTAAAGTTATTGACCACCCGTTCTTAGCTACCCTTATATATACCTGTGCTAATGGGACATATTGACATCAACGGTCAGTATTATTGAAATTCTTGTCAAGAAAGGTTGAAGAAACCGGGCACAAATAGCAGGACTAGGGAAACATGCTTTGGGGGAGGGATTGCGGCGAGGCCCTAGAAGCTGAGAGAGAAAACTTACTCTTTAAAAGGTCCCAGGAAATGCAAAATAGAATTGATTGGTTTGTGTCAAGTCTACAACGAGGCATTTCAATATTTGGGTTGGTGATGCCAGCATTTGTGGTCATTGATTGATCAGAGAAATAATAGAAGATTCCAGGTCAATGTTGGGAATCTATTTATGGTATGAGTGCTAATCAATAGTTTCACTAATGATGTCACTGGTTAGTGTATTTTTTCGGCCCTGTTTATTGCAATGGAATGTCACAAAGATTTGGAGTAGGTTTATCATCCTCATTTCCTGGGACCTTTCAAATGTATCTTTGTATACGAAAAGATAATTGATTCAACAATACCCTATAGCCTCACCTACAAGGGCCACGGTGTATTCTGTTCCATGTTGTATGGAGGCTCGGACACTCTCTCATGGAGGACCCTCAGAGACCTTACAACCGGCGTACAGGTGATTCAAAAAGGACGTTTACACCTATTTTGTGGTGGTTAGTTAAAAACAAATTTAAAGGAAGACATGGTAAAGTATCTCATTGCAAAAAGCAATTTCTGAATGTCTAATTGCAAAAACTTATATATAGTTTTACATTTGCACATGACAAACCCTATTGATACTCATCTATACATATTTGGGTAAACTTGCATCAGTTGGTTCTATTACACTAAATCAATAATGCGTAAACAAGAACCCTCCATTGGTTGCAAACTTCATGGTCAAAATAAAGTTTCTCTTTTTTACTCCTACTCAAAAATTTATCAAGAAGAACAAAATCTAATGCTTGACAATTAAAAATGACATCGAAATTTTTGAATCTCGTGAATCTCCAGCATTGCATCGCATTTTCAGTTCCCGGAAAACAAAACTTAAAGGTGGATGGACCAATTTAAGCATATCATTTTTCACCTTGTTAGATACCTTCATCCCAAAACCCCATATGTAAAGTTTCGGACCTGGGACGATTTTCAACCCGTTTTGATGTCGGAACTAAATAGTCAAGATTAAAGGTCATAGATAAAACGTTATGAAGCTGCTGGGAAATAAACGATTTCCCCCTACTGAAGAAAGGTCATTCCACCTCCTTTTTCGTTGTGCTGCATCCCTTCGGCGTGCCTAGCAACGGGTCCAGCCAATCCATGGGGTTACCCTTTGTTTGTTGTTTTGTAATGCGTTCTTTGTTTGTGGATTGGTACTGCATTTGGAAATTGCTGTTACAATTTTAACACCATTTCAAGCTGTCCCTTTCTCACATAACTTTAATTCAAAATTTTGAAAAATTATTTGAGTTCTCCCGGACAGAATTTTCTGCCTAGATAGAGATTACAAAGATTTGTTTCAATGTATGTTGATTTTATCTACATTGCTTCGCTTTTAATTGCAATGGGTCGATGTAGAGGGACGAAAAGCAAAGCTGCTTCGGTTCCGTCGGGAAGTAGCAACTCTAGAGCCAAATCGAGGGCCACCGAGTTACAGATGATGTTCCAAAGGGTAGTGTTTCTGCTTTACAAGCCAATTAAGTTACATCGCGTTTGTCAGCTGCTTCACGATCAACAGCGTCTAGTACAGCCAATACCAATACTTACGAGATCAAGTCGGTTACGAGGAAAGTACCAGTGAGCTCTACAGTGCGCACCATGGGAGGTCAGCGAATACCAGTAGAGTACGCGAGTACCAATCAGGATGTACCAAGAATAAGCCAAGACACTGCAGTTAGTCAAGCAAAGCAGTGAGGGGTCAAAACAAGGAGCCAAGCAGCAAGTTTGCTTCAAGAACAGCGGTTGAGAATCATTAATTACTATTAATATGGTTAATCAAGTAGATGTGTGCCGCCCGTTAATTCGGGTTAATGGGTGAATCGATTAAGTGAGAGTAATCGTCCTCAAGAGGGTATCGTCAATCTAGTATCAATGTTGTTAGAGTGATACTTCCATTACTGTGCCTACCATTGCAAGTCAATTGAGCAGCACCAGGGGTCAATACAGTGGATTCTTTTCAAATCCCGCTAATTTGTACAGTGTTGGTAATAATAACAATGATAGGCTTAGCACTAGTCAAGTGCTGTAGTTAGTAGTACTAATTGCTAAACTTCAAGTGCTGGGGCTGTAAACAATGTTTATAGTAGCTTCTCTCCTCTCTGTTTAATTGGGTATGCCTGGTTTTAATCCATGTGTGCCAAATCAAATTAACTCAGCTAGTGCTAATATTTTAACCTTGATTTCATTGTGCCTCCTAATTGTCCATGCCAATTCAAACCCGCTTCTATCAGTGTGTGGTCCTTTGGGATCCCACTCTACCTCAATCATTGAAAACCAAAATTATAAATAGTGAGTTTGTGGATTTAGCTTTGCTTTTGGAAAGGAGTGATAATGTATGTCAAGACCCAAAAGATTTCTCCCTGACAGTGGGTGAAGGGGGTAAATTGTTTTGGCAAGATATAGAACCAGAGGTCATTCATCATTCATCATCTTGGACCCGGCATTCTTGATTTTTGCATCGGTTTATTTGAGTGCACATCCTCATAGGGTATAAATTCTTTAATATAACTGATCTGATCCGTACTACTGCGGCCGCACGACACGAAGGTTAACATGAATAAAATCACTGATAAAATCACTGAAACTGTAAGAAACACTGAAAAGAGTAACACTCTGAAATTATCCATTAAATGATACTGAAAGTGTGACATTTTCAGTGGGATTAGTGCATTTGCAGTGTGATTAATGTCCAAGGCATGTCCCTAATCACACTGAAACTTGCTAATCACTGAAACTACGTTGGGGTGGCGGTCTTACGATGTTCAATTTTAGGTTGAAGGGGCGGCAAATGACCCGCAAAGGTGATGGTCACTTCTCGATGTGAACTGTGGGCTCTTAATGTTGTTTCGTCATTCCCGAGGAACTTTCAAAATGTGTCATTCTGGTATGAACAAGTCAAGGTCACACCAAGGGGATTTCCTCTATGACTTCCGCAGGGCCAGATTTTTTCGTTCAATCAATCAGGAAAAAGGTCAACCGACCAAAACCTCTGCTTCTACTTTGGATGGAAAGCAGTGGCAGGAAGATTCTGCTTCGACTTTAACAATACAGGTTTTCCACCGCACCCATGCAAGTTCAATCACAATGCTTGCACTGTGAAGACGCAGTCATGGTGCACCAAAGTGCGAAAAAAATGGAAGTAATGCATGGTATTAAAGAAATTTGTGTGTAGAAAGTACACCTTTGTAATGTAACTACATATAAATATATACAAATATTTTTAATAATAACAAATCCATTCCTTTCACACTGCTGGGCAATTTTTGTTCGGTTTAGGTTTATTATCAGCACTACAAATTTGCATAATCTCATATTTTTTTTAACTGGGAAGAATGGAGGGTTTCTACCCATGTACAAAAAAAAGTTGTGCATAAAATTCTGAAATCATCCCCTTTTTCTAGCCCACATGCCTTTCGATTTATGATTGTTTGAAAAAAAAAACAGGCTAGCAAGAGGTCATCAGTATAAACATTCATATTAGCCTCCACAGAATCTTATTTGGGAGGTTAACAGCCTATGACAGGATCTTAACTTGATAGAGCAAAGGTGATGTGAATGTTTTTTTTTTCACACAAAACGCAACAGTTATAAATTTTTTTAGTTTGCTTTTCAGTATTATTGTACGTAATAAACTTGCTTTTGTTTGTTGTATTTGTCTTTTGTAATTCGGGCATTTATTAAGCAAAGTAAAAAAGGAAGATCGGGGAAATATGCAAACTTCTTAACTATTTTTGGCATGGTCACTGTATCCTCGTTTTGTATTAATTGACGTTTCTTAGATTCATAGGTCTTTAGTGTAACTTTCATATTGACTTCCACGATATTCTTATAGGAAGTTAACAGCCTCATGACAGGGAGTTTCTTGTGAGAATCTGCAAATTTAAGTTTCATGAAATGAACTATATTTTTTTTTAGGTATTTTCAGTTAGGTATTTGCGTGTCTAAAGTAATACTTTTTGTTTATTTTTATTTTCGTTTAAAATTATGAGTACGGGCATAGTCTGCCCTCCCTTTATGTTCCCACTGCTGTTTTGCTGTTTTATATTTTGGCAGGTCGCATGACGCAGGATACTTGGATGATAGTATTGTGTTGGAGATAGATGGCTGCGTTTGACCCAACAGATTAAGCAGAAGCTTCTTACACACCTACCCGACTACCGTTATCCTGCATGTTGGGACGAACGATATTTTTAAGCTCCGTTGGGTGAATACAAAGTAGAATTAGGAAAATTAGAGGGCATCAGAGGCTTTTACCTAAACACTAGGCTTATTTGGTCGGATGTAATGTATTACCGAGGCAATCATCAAGGGAAGGTGAAAAAGGGTGCGGTGGTAAAATGCACAATCAACATCAACAAGTGTGTCTAGATTTGAAGGAGAATGACAATGCTTACATCAATAAGACACTCAAATGTGTTCAATACTAATGACAGCGATTTGTTCTCCATGAGAAAATGAGGGTATTCATTTGCAGATCTAGGAGAGCTTGGTTCAGGGCAAAACTTTGCAAATTGCCTACTTTCTTTAATGCGAAGCCTGTTGTTGCGCTTGCTATCCTCACGAATGGGATGGGTGTGTAGTGGTAATGAATAATCACTGTCCATTTGCCTTGTATCGCCATTAAGAGGAAAAAGGCGGGGGGAGGGGATAGGTCAAGTTCCTGTGCCAGCACACTTGTTGGAGGTGGGTGTTGATTTTTTTAATGCCTCAATTTTAGGCTTATTGCCCCCGCAATATTACTTATTTATTTTCATAATTGGAATAGTGATTGGGTGTAGTGTTAGTGTAACTACTAATTATTTAGAAATATGAAATGTTGTTTAATTAACTTCTACATCCGTTATTACAGAAAGATATTTTCCCTACATAAGAAGTGTCAATCCAGTCAATTTTAATTTAATTAATATACAATACTTGTCTTGCTTCAACTTTAAAGGTATTTGGGCCTGCAAGTGGACTGCTCAGAGGAATCCTTTTCTCTGCTCCTTGTATCTTTCAGAAGGGTTTGGAAAGTGTTTAATTTCTAAGCACTGTTTTGCAGTGAAGCTTGCGTATCCAGTTGCGTGCGAATAGACAAAGACGTCTATATTTGTTATTTCTTGGTTTCCTCCACCGCCCTGTCTCTAAGGTCTATATTTTGACCAGCACTAAAATAGCCAATATTTAAACCATAACTAAAAAAATATAAATTCAGAATTCTACCTTTTGGTTGAGAATTTACGATGTGCGATGGGCGTGTTTTATCATCAGACATCTAAATAGAAAAAAAAGTTCACCCACCCGGGCCTATGTGGTACTGATAAACTCTAATTTAAAAAAGAGAAAAGCAGCAATATACAAGAAACATACAACAAAGAATGTGGATTTTTTTAAATTTAAGATATTAAATCGGACCAAATATGTACATTCCCATACGATGTCAATGGAGGAGAAATACCAAATAGTACAATAGTTTTCTCAAATAGTATTTGAGAATTTGTCAATGCAGTTGATGGCCGACTCAAATGCCAAAAACATTGAATATATAGTACAAACCCAAGGAGATCAAACAAAACATCAACAATAGAGTCCGTCCAGGTCTTGTGCCAATCCGCTTTAAGTCTGGGATATTTGAAGGGAAAAGCTTTTTTTGAGCTCAAGTCAGACTTTTTATACGCACCCTGGAAGGTCTGGTAATTATAAAAAATTACAATGTTCTCTCTCTCTTAACGCCAAAGATTCAATCAACGCTTCATGTTATGTTACAAAGCCATGCCCAGTACAAAGGTAGCAATACAACATGGGTTTTTATATTATATTTTTTTCCGGACTAGAATGCTGCTTTTTTATGTGTTATATAAAAGAACTTGTGGGGCGTGTTTAGCCCTGTTACTCGCGGCGGCCCTGTTACTGTCCCACATCACCTGGTGGCTAACGAATTCAAACAACTTAAGAAGGTCCAAACAGGTGTTTTTAAAACACCACAGTGAACACTTGAAGACCCACCCTCAATTCTAGGCGGCTGAACTACTCACAGAGGAACTTTGTTACTTCCTGCAGCTGAACGTTGGGGGTCTCACCCATGCTAAGCGTGACAATCATCTTACACTTCCAGGGAGACGGGAGTTGAAATATCATCCTCCTCCACGAACCACTGCGAATCTGAAAAGAAGCTGCAAAATCGAAGGTTTTGACCTTATTGTCTTCATTCATTCGCACAGCAGCATGGGACGCTTCCTTTGAAGCAAGGCATACAAGCGAGATCAAAACCCTGCAATCTTCATGAATTCGCCGATCCATGGATAACATTTGAAGCTATGGGAACCCACTTCACCAACTCTATAAGCCACCACCAGCGGAGCACTTCAATTCCCTTCCAGCAGTTCAGTGCGGAGCCTCCTTTGTCTGCGGAGACTTCAACTGTAGAAATACAATCATGGGGATACTCAACATTGACAAGAATGGCAAAGCGGCTTTTGAATGGATTGAAACCCAAGACCTCCAACTGCTGTTGATAGTAGGAATCCACACTTTCTATTCACGCAGTCATGGGACATGGACCTGTCCCGACCTGTCCCGAACAGTCACCAGCGACATTCGATCTCGCTGTTCCAGAACGGTCCTCCCTAGATTTCCTAGATCGGGTCATTGCCCTGTCCTGGTCGCCGGTGACGTCAAGGTCACGATCTCCAGTCTCTATAGAAAACTATGGAATTTTAGCGAAAGCCAACTGTCCAAGTTCAACAACTCACCACGAAACTGCCATCCACGCTGCCGCCCGGCTTCATCCCACATCAACGATGCATATTCTGACTCTGCTCCATGCTCCACCAAGCGGCTAAACATTGCCTTCCAAAGGACGATGAATCCCTTCACCCCCCCTGTTGGACAAGGAATGCGACGAGTTAAACAAAGTGTCTTTGTAATCCAAATGCGATACTGAGAGAATAGCAAAGGCCAACCAGCTACTGGATCTCTTGGCCAAAGAGACGCACCAGATGAGGAGGAGGAGATATCCCAATATCAATTGACCCACTCAAGAGATGCCGCGAAGGGGGATGCGGCTGGAAAAACACCATCAAAAAGCTCACCCAGTGCGTAGTGTCCAGCCTAAAGCAGTTGGTCCCTGTCTCTGCAACGGGCCTACTCCCCTCCAGCACAGTCTAACTAAAGTAACATCCCGGTACGAGGAACAGTCCATTGAACAGGTCGGGGTACCCCCGGTAGAGAGAGGATCGCACCTCTTCCTTTCTTTATCACCAATGGAAAGTGTCAAGACCCCACTCCCCAGGCGAAAGCCCACTCTCGTGCTGTTAAGCAGAGATTAAACAGCTTTCTACAACAACCTCTCCACCGTCAAGCCCCATGTCCCCACCATTCACCTACGATGTGATCGCCGAAAGCAATTAAAGTTCTTCAAGAATGGGAAAGCTCCTGCAATGACAACCGATTTGCCTACAGAATTCTTGAAGATATGGCACCCGAAGCTGTGCGACGGCTCCAACTGTTCCTCTTTACTTGCTTGGGATCGTCAAATATTCCCTCCAGATGGAAAACTTCAAAGATCATGCAATCCTGAAGCCCAAGAACCCAGCAAATGACCACAAGAGTTACAGAGCCATCTCGATACTATCTCACATCTATAAGCTGCTTGAGCGACTGATAATCGGCAGGATCAATGATACGTTCGAGGCAAATTTACCCCGCACCCAAGTGGATGTCGAAGAGGTAAATCACAACTGATCAGATAGCAAGACTCGTAAGGACATCGAGACAGCCTCCAGAAGAAGCAGAGAAGTTAGAAGTTTGGAGCAGTCTTTCATAGACCTAACTGCTGCGTACGATACTGTCTGGCATCGAGGTCTCTACCTCAAGCTACTCAAAATTCTTCCCTGATGTTCAAGCTTGTCAAGATTCATTATGCTGCTCATCCAAAGACAGATTCTTTCGTCCTGGAGACATCGAATGGGCAACGCAGTAGAAAGCGCAAACTCGGAACGGTGTCCCACAAGGTTCTGTCCTGGCACCAGTCTTTTCAACATCTATGTCTCAGATATGCAAAGGGCAGATTTGCAGTACTCCTACGCAGACGAGGCCTTTTGAGTCCTTAGAACAGGTTGCAGAAAAAGACATAATCACTGTAAGCCAATTCTTCCACGGTTGGCACTTGAAATTCAGCAAACCCAAACCGTCAGCTCTGTTTTCCACCCTTGCAAATCGATGCGCAAAAAAGAGAACTAAAATCACTCTAGATGGAGGAAAAACTGTCACATGACCCAACACCGACGTACCTTGGCGTCACACACAATGGACCGCAGCCTACTTTCAATCAACACACACAAGGCAGTCGCTGCCAAGACGCAAGTCTCGTGTCAAACTCCTCAGAAGACTCGCAGGAACTGGATGGGGTGCATCTTTTGACACCTTACAAACATCAACTGTTGCCTTGGGCCACTCCACTGCTGAATACGTGCTCATAGTATGGCGTACACAATGGAATTCACACAAGATTGATGTCGGTCTGAATGATGCAATGAGATTGTTAGTGGTTTTGCTTTTGGCGACGCCTGTAGAAATATCTTCCATCCGGTCTGCATAGCTCCTGCCCAACCTTGGGGAACCTTCAGACGATCAAAGCTCGCCAAGCAATGTGGTGAACCTGGTAGCTTAATCCCTCCACCAACACCTTTTGAGGATCAGCGAATTCCACCGAATCACTTTGCTTACCCAATCCATGACACTTGCAGTCACAGTATCCCTATCGTTCATCTTGGATCAATGACAGTGGTATGAGCAATGGTCATCCTCTACTCTGAACCTAAAGCAGTTTGTGGACAGCCCCATCTAGCAAGCCCAAAGGCTGTGGCCTCGATAGGAAAGAACGGGTCAACCTCAACAGACTCAGAGTGGACGTTGGGTCGTACAAAGAACTTCCTTCACAAAGATAGGGTAGAATTTTCACCAAACTGCGATTGTGGAGAGAGCCACCAAACCCCCCCCCATTAGCCACATCATAGATGACTGTTGAGTCTACAAGTCCCCAAGAGGAATTCGGCCTGATCAAAACTGGATGATTGAAACTATCAGCTGGTTAAAGAAGGATCTTCCACTGTGATTTTGGACTTGCACGCACGAACGAACGTATAAAGAAAATATTATGTCAGTTGATAATAAAAACAAGCAAACAAACAAACAACAAAAAAAAAAACAGCTCTAATAAAACAGCCTTTTGAATATGACAGAGAGCAGCTATATAAGTAGAACCGTTTCATATAAGTCGCATTTCCGGTAAACCTGAATCCCTCACATCGCTATGATCCGGGATGCAGGAAATGTGATCTATGAGAGCGAGCGGTATCATAAAACAAGAAGTGAACTGTCGTTTGTCCCAAGGCACAATTACAATTGCAGTATATACATAAAAGGTATTGGTCAATTTAATTATTTAGGAATTCAAACATCGTGTGTCAGTTTTCCTGCCATAATTTGTTGAGTTCGTTGTAATCGGACATGGTTTTGGAGATAAAGATGTAGGACAATACAAGCACGGTATAATTTAAATATCACTTGCTTTATGTTTCCGATAAATAGCAGAGCCGACCAGCGGATTAATTTTTTTACAAATTATTATTAGAGGAAAAAATATCAGAACAACTTTTTCTTTTCTCTATTCATTAACCTTAAATCAATGATTTATACACACAAAAGTATAGTAAATTACGCGTTTATCATTTTCTGGTAATTCTTAAAATATATAACTCAGTTGAATTTAAAGACACTATAATTGATTTACCCAAGGAGTCAAAATATTTGAAAATCAAAATTTGCAGAAATAGCTTAAAAGGAAGGATAAAGTCTGTAGAATCTTGTAAGTTCTTTTTACCAAATGAAGAGAAAAGGAAAGAAAAGTGCAGTGTTCAAGATATGATCTCCGTACAATTGCGTGTAGTAATAAGTGTCCGCTTCAGACAATTACTAAAATGGCGATTTGTTTTATTTGAGGTTGCTTTTGGTCTTGCCACTGGTAGGGTATGTTAGGATACCTATCCTTGCTGCAAACATTCAAACATCAGTTTTTAATGATTTTTTTCGAATTTCAATGATAGTGCCTTTAAGTTGTTCAAGCTTCCCAGCCGATCTAAAATATAGTAATTCCGTTTGGATGTATGTAAGAAGTAATCTATTAACCAAAGATGATTCTTGAATATGGCAACACACATTCGATCATTTTGTGATATTTAATTATGGACCGAAATTTACACACTGCAAACGACAAAAAGCTCACGGTAGCCCAAAAGACTTGATATAAGGAAAGAGGACATTTCCAGAAGAAAGTGCCCTAATTTTTTTCGACCCGGATTTTAACAATTTGGAATGCTACCAATTTATAGATCACACGCTGAGGTTAATAAGCCGAATACCGCAGTTTGATTTAATTAGATGATTGATTTAGATTACCACAGAAAATCAAAGCAAAGTTTGCGGTTTTCTCTTGTACTTGTTTGTCAAATAAACTTTCGAACGTTCTCGGTAGTGGTCTACAAACGATCAAGTGCAATTTAGAAAAATTAGTATCTCAAAAAAGCTCCCTTGTCACTTTAAAAAAGGACTCAGTTGACAACTCGCAATTAAAAATTGTGCCGACTTCATGAGAGTCCACGCTAGGTATGTGGTACTTATTTTGGTACCAATGGAAATGAGAGACCCATAGCATGTGTGCTTATAGCGAACTCCTACTGGAAACCCGTGTTATAAAAACGGTTTGGTAAGACGAGGGTAACTGCAGGGAAAGAATACAGGGAGTCGGCTGGATGGAATCTACTATCGCCACTATAAAACAAATGGTACAACCCCATATTATAATAAGGGGGGATAGGTGACCATACCATTTAAAGATTAAAGGCCTGTAGACTTCAAATACATATTTCATCTCATTTACTTTGGAAATCCCAGCAATTAATCGACTGATTTTATAATAAGCCAAAATTCATTTTCTGTCATCAACGGCTTAGTGCATGACAACAAAATTAACTTGGTTAACAAACACTCTTCATTTGAGTAGATTCAAAAAATTAAGGAATGAATAATATCACAAGAAACAAAAAAAAAAAAAATCATAAATATGCGAGAATGGCGAGATGTGTTTCAGATAGCGAATTAGGTCCTCTACCATAAGTATGGTCCTGCTCGAGTAATTTATATGTTGTTATAGCATGCACCCGAATAGTTTATATTTATGCGTGGAGCTACTTATGGAACTCGATTTGTACAATGATTGGTCCAGCGTGTGATGGGATTTACCCCAAGCATTACTCTTAAGAGTCAATCAAACAAGAAGGCAATGATTTCTCACGGACTGAAACCAATCCACAAACAGAGGCTATTATTAAAATTACTTCATCCCACTATAGCCCGTCGATATGGGCTTCTAACAAAGGCCGTTATCACCATCATTAAGCCGGGACTGGCGTTTAAGTAAAGATTTCAGCGATAGCCAAAGAAAACACAGGAAGCATGATCCGCCGATCTAGCCAAAGCTATCACTAAGGTAAACACCAGCTCTGACTTAGAGAATAAAGAGTATTACCTTTGAATCGGTACTCTCTTGCGATGGATTTAAACTGGGCGATATCATCGTTATCTTTAAGCCGTACGGCTGAAGCTGGAGACGAGCTCTGTACGCGAAAGATGGGGGAGTTTCCGTAACCTGACCCATCGGACAAAACTTTTTTCTGACACACTTATGAATTCGGGAACTTCCCTGTCAGGAATAAACAAACGGTCATTTCGTTAAGGTTCAGAATTTCATAGTGGTCAGAAAAAAACTGTGGTCAGATGGGTAGGGTACGGAAACTCTCCAACATGTTGGTATCAGCGGGGTACATTAGTAGTAGAATAAAGGTCGCGTCAAAGAGTAACCCTTCATTCTCATTCTAAAACAGTTTAATTATTCAGATATCTTCAAGCCCAATTATTTGATCCATAATGACGCTCTGGCTTAAGGGAAGGGGGGTTAATAATATATATTACAAAGTTAAAAAGAAAGAGGAGCGCACTTAAAGAACTTTAAAATATGAATTGTCTAATATTCGCAGTGGGAGGCAAATACCAAGATAGGTGGGGCGTGTATCTTTCTCCAGGTGGTAATCAATAATTACTAGCCCACCCAATATAAAATGAATTGTTAAATGAAAATGAAACATAGGCGCAAATTGAAAGCCCTGGTCAAATAGGAACCAACTAAACATTTTTCTATACAGTAAAGTGTGTCAAAGCAAACGTGGAGTGCGTAACTTTTTAACTAAAGGAATTATTTATTGTTATTTGTGAAAGTTAAAGAGTGACTATAGCCTAAAATCCCTGATTTTTTTCAAAACGATATAGTTAATAGTTTTTTTAAGATATGACCCCATCAATCAGTAACCCAGCAGGACCCACTTTACCAAATTGAGGCGCTAGTAAGTACAAATACGGCATTGTACTAAAGACTGCTCCCACAAACTATACAATTCAAACTAAATTCTTTAAAAATAAAACTAATGTTGCATTTTCGGAGATAATTTTATTTTATTTTTGTAGAGCAGATCCTAAGCTAAATCATCGTTTTTATTTTCATCCAATTTTGATTTGAGCCACATAACCGGAGATAGGTCAGGTGAACACAGAGGATAAAACACCACTTGGGCCAGTTCACTTGAAGGTCATAAACTAAAGGTACAAGGGGTGTAGCATCTTGTGGGCACCTTAAAAGGTTTTCAAAACAAAAGAATCTTGTAGAGACTTAGCTTATCATGCCGGAACGAAATCAATATATTTTTAGTGTAAACAGTGAAAGCACCCAGACATTTGTGGGGTAATGAGGGGACTCACTCTCAGCGGAAGCAATAATCATAAATTCCTGTTTGTAAATTTTACTGCTGAAATTAAGGGGACAGCAACCAGTCTCTGTTATGCGGGGACAAAAATGGTGGAACAATGACTCTGGGGAGGGTTAATTTTCATCCCCATTCCCTACTATCTCCAAGTGCCAAAGCAGAAACAATGGAAAGAAACCAGGGTTGGATACTAAACAACAATAATAAAGGAAAGGATGGTTGGTGTTCAAAGGCCTCAGATTACTTTCACTGGCTGAAACCCGGAGTAACACAGAGACAACAAGACTGTTTGGAATTGAATTTCCAAGCTACAATATTTTATTGGTGATTGTGATTTATTATAAGCTTATAAATTATGTTATTTCACCAAGGGGACCCGCACTTTATACCTTTTTTAATTATAATTTTAATATAAAGAATATCTTGAAGTTGATTTAAGTGGCGCCTTTCTGTTGATATAGGATAGCCGAAAAACTGGACCAACGGGTTATTCAAGTGTCTCAGATAAATTGACAATAACTCTTGAACCCCAAAATTACACCAACTAAAAATCTCATTTTAAAGCTATACATTTCTGAAAAAGAGTTCAGTTACTTCCAGTTGGTTGAGTGAACTTAAGATTTTGGCCCAACAAAAAATTCAATCTTTGATTGTATATTTTTTGAGACAGTCTGGACATATGCTTCAAACAAAACCAATCCAACCAATATTGTATTGTTGTGTTATTTTAATGACTGGTGCTGCAAAAGTATTATTATATATCGCTATCTCCTGGCTAGGGGAAGCGATCTTTTGATTTTCACCATTACGGGCGTTGGGGGAAATATTGCCTTCCCCTTACGCCTCCCTTTGTATTGGCTGTATTCGTCAAAGGAAGAATATTAATTTATGCCAATGCAAGGATTAATCCACTAGAATAACAAAGGTATGAATATTAATATTGTAAAATAACACTTTAAAAGCTCATATAAACTAATGAGGAATTAAACATCTTCCCCCTAACGACTATATAGCGAATAATATAATATATATATTAGATATATATATATATATATATATAATATATATTATAGATATTATATATATATATATATATCTATATTATGCAATATTATATATAAATGCATTTTTTTTTTTTTTTTTTTTTTTAAAATTTGATCAAAAACAAACACCTCGTATTGTCCAATTAAACATTTGATTAGTTTAGAACTAATCAAATCATCATAGTTTTGTGACACACTAAAGAGTTATCTTAACCCAAATTGAATGACAGAATGTATATACCGACATTGTTATTGAGTTTGTGTTGGAAAATGTACATTTTACTTTCAATAAGCTCAGAATGTAACAACCAAGTAGACAACCCAACGCATTTATAATTTACGAAACCGTCGAGTGTCGATGACTTAGTCCTATATGTTTATCCGTATCGTTTGAAATATATTTTATCACAAATAAATTAAAATGTTATCATTATTAAGTGAATTAATACTATGTAAATGCAGTATTTTTCCCAGTAGAAGTTGTCTACAAGAAATTAAATGTTAATCAAAATTGTATTTGCCATTGTTCTTCAGTGCCACCCTTGTGGTTACCGCTCTTCTCTGAATTATTAAAAGGGTCCCTGCGGGGTGACCTGATTGATTTGGGGTCATATCGTAACAAATATTGACCTATTGCAATAACATTTCAGGGATATTGATTTAAATTCTGTCCGTACCTTACAAACAAATAACAATTAGTCATATGAGTTAGTTAAAACTTATGGCGCCTGACAAAAAATGAGGAGGAAACACTCTTTAGATCATAGCATCTATTGCATTAAAAACAAAACATTTGTATTGAAATTTATGTACTTCTGGCAGGATATATTCCTAATAAAATTTGAATAGGAGGGCGGGATAGATAATTTGTTTGTTTATCAAGCAACAAATAATTATTGGTATATACACATACATGAGGTCTATTTGGTTTGCCTGCACAGCCGAGTGTGCAGTAACGAACACAAAAAAAAAAAAAAAACACTGAATGCTTCAGTTAAATTTTTTCAGCGCACAGGTTGTGGTAATAGTGGGGAATTTCCGTTAAACCTGACCCATCTAACAAACCTTTTCTGAAACATTTTGAATTCGGAAAACTTAACGTAATAAACATTGTGCTTTATCCCCTGAAGGTTTCCGAATTCATAAGTATTGTCAGAAAGAAAGTGTGCCAGGGAGGGTCAGGTTGTAACAGAAATTCCCGTAATGAGTATAGGTATATAATGCATGGCATAAAAACTTTAAACATTCTGGTTGTGTGAAAGGCATGTTTGATTGCCAGTCATAAAAAATCATTTGACATTCTGTCCTCGTATCTCTGAAATATTCTTTCAGTTTTTCTCTTGACAGGAGAGTAACCTAGAATATATGAAAACTTATCGACATAAGCTTAGAAGGACTTTGCGACCAAAAATCAGAGAATTGAATAGAAAAAAAAAATGGTCAAA
>JAMKCH010001210.1:0-45369 GCA_023653785.1 Ophioderma brevispina
CGCCTGATTGGAATCAATTTAGAGTATCCAGTAATGGTACAACACTGGATGATGGGGTGCAGAGTGTATGCAGTAAAGCATGATGCTGTGTTCCAAGAAGGCTTGGACACGATGAATCTGCATACCGCTAAGATCTGTATGCGTGAAAGGCCACCCCAAAAATTCATAAAAGCAGGCATGTCATAGGCTCCTTAAGCCAGCCAGTCGAGGCCCAAATTGCTCAACTGATTGCCCAAGGTATTTAGTTCTCGTAACATACTCAGATGGGCTGCCCATGCTGCCAAATCAGAGACACACAAAACAGACCACGATGTGCAGAGTTAGAATTTGTGGGGGATACAAGGTAACAATTAACTCGAAGCTAGATGACAAATATCCCTTACCTACGCCAAGACTTATTTACTAAGCTGGCTGGTGGTAAATATTCACACATTAGACTGACGCCGGAATATCAGCAGATGGAGGTGGATCCCAATTCGCGGAAAATACCTGACAATTAGCACTCACCGTGGTTTGTACCAGTATACAAGGCTTCCATTTGGAGTGTCAAGCCCCCAGTAGAATTCCAAAGGCCATGGAGCAAAAGGACATCGCCGGATAAGGAGAGAAGGAGGCCCTCATAATCATATAGTTATATTTCCCATCAAGTTTGAGTTGGTGTGTTACAACTACTTAAAATGTACGCAATGTGTTTTGTATCCCAAAATACACTTGTATCAGAAAAAATGAGAAAAGTCTGAGAAACTTCAGGGGCATGCTCTCTGAAAAACGCAAAGCTTAGGTATCCTCCATTCAATGACCATTTATTATAAAGAAGACAACAGGAAAATGGTGCATCGATGCCCTTTGTATGGAGCTGTAATTGACGTCTAGGACATGACTTTTCTCCGTCATAAGCTTCAAAAAGGTTACACGAGGCAGCCCTTATAACAATACCCAATCACTAGCTTATGCAACTGAGATTTAGATTATATAACGTCTCACACAAAGCAGACTTCGAATTCAACACAATGGCCCGCATAAAGCATGGCCCATGACCACGCTATTGATATCAGAGCAAGCTAGCTAGCGCTGTATGAGCCTAATAAAATCACAATTCCCATGGCACAGTTCAATAGCTTTCATTCACCATTGTATTGAGGCAAAACATCACCTTGGTATTTTAGTATGATTTAGCATACCAGGCTATGCAGGTTCAGCTGTTGTTAACATGTACCAATCCCGGCCTACTGAACTGAGCTCTCGGTAGTTAAGCATGCCTACCACATAGTGATGTGGTATATGTAATAGGTTGTTGTTTTTGGTAATTTCATTTAGTGTTCAGGCCCCCCCAGAAAACAAAAAAATGCCAAATGAGGTCCTTTCCCCCCAAGAACCAGAATGCCACTCTTATATATGTTGCTAAATAGTATACACGCACACCCTTCCAAAGCGGCATTGTGGTTCTTGGGGGCGTCGCTCCCTCCTACCACTCGGATCCACACCGATTTCCAACCCCGCCAGCGCACAACGCTCCACAGACCCTACCACCCCCCCCACCCAGCCTCGAGCACCAACCGATCCCCTACGTTGATAAATCCTCCAGCCCTCAGCAACTTCACTTTCTCACCCCCTAGATCCCGAATCACCCCATCGAAACAGACTCGCCCCGCTGTCCCTGCGGAACAGAATGGGGGAAAAGGGAAATAAAAAAACCCTTGGAAATGAACCTGCCACGGAAGTACAGAGGGGAAAGACAAATCAAAGAGCGGTCTAGGGAATGGATCTGGAAAGGGCCGGACGATTTGGGTGGAAAAACAGGCAAAAAGTAAATTTGTTTAAATGTACCTCTTGAAATGAGGACGTTTCAAGTTCATTGCTCTCATGAAAAAATCTAGGGGGTCTAAATTCTTATCCGCGATGGCCTTTTGCAAGGCTTGGAGGGTGTGATTGTGTTTCTCGATGACATTTCTTGATCGTGCTAAAGATAAAGTGAACATTTGGCAGCGTCTGGATGCAGTGTTGTCAAGCTTGAGCAGTACGGACTTACAGTAAGCATGCCCATTGCCAGTTTTGCAGACCGAGGTTACGAAATTGGGAATGCGTGATCAGTGAACGCGTATCCGCCGTCTGCAGAGGAAACGTACGCGGAATGCGCTGAAGCACCTACACCACGCAATGTACAGGAACTCCGATCCTTTCTGGAATGCCAGTACTAGGGAAGTTTATTCCCACTTGAGTGAACTAGTGCACCCCTTAACACACTACTATGTAGTCACGTACCGTATAAGTGGACTGAGGAAGCGACGAGCGTCCAAAGTGCTAAAGCGCGCGAATCGATATGTTTTTGACCCTATGAAGTCAAACCGACCATTATGCGTGCGTGCGATGCATCCAACTAGGGATTGGAGCGGGGTTTGTCACAGTTATGGCTGATGGGCTAGAGCGACCCATAGCTTTCGACGTCACGCACGTGAATAGTAGTGAACGCCAACTATGCTTCAACTCCGAAAGGAGGCACTATCGTGCGTATTTGGCGTAAAAAAATTTCACCAGTACTGTACGCAAGACATTCACGCTGATTACGGACCATAAACCTCTGCTGTCATTGTAGGACCGAATCGGTGCCATACGCTAGCCGGCAGGCAAGGTTGCTGAGGTGGGCTATTGTGGTATCAGCATACCAGTACGATATCATGTTCAAGAGCACTGGGGAGCATCTCAATGCCGAGATTTATCGCGTTGACCTGTGCAGTAAGGTGCATACAGCGCTGGAGAGGAACCAAGTCTATTTCACTTTACCATGATTAACGAACTGCAAGTGACAGCTAAGGAAAATACTGCGCAAGGACCCATTCTTCAGAGTATTATGAGTACACCAATGACAGGTTGGCAACAGCCCAAGGTTGAGGAAACAGTTGAAACCCGTTTTCAACCGAAGGATGGAACTTTCAGTTGAATGCGGTGTACTTTGGGGTCTTCGCATCTGCGTTCCTTCAGTTTTGCATGACCGTGTAACTCATGAAGTAATGATACCCAGGATATGCATGTTCATCAGCTGTTTGTTAACTGTACCTCCACGGCTTACTGAACTGCGCTCTCGGTAAATAGATGCCTTACCACATAGTGATGCGGTATGGTATGTGGTATGTAATAGGTTGGTTGTGTGTTTATGGCAATTCCTTTAGTTTTCATGCCCCCCGAAAACAGAAAATGCCAAAATGAGTCTGTTCCCTCCCCCCCCAAAGAACCAAATGCCCTCTTATATATGTTTCTAAATAATATAACAACGCACATCCTTGCAAAGCGGCATTTGGTTCTTGGGGGGGAAAGGGTATATTTGTAAATTTCAATTACCCATTGAAAGCCTGTATTATATTTTACATAAAACCGACTTTTAGGGAATTTATGTACAGTGGGATGTTTTGAAAACCGGCAAACGTTCACGTTGAACAATGTCCCTTTGAAAGCTGAACGTTTCAAGTCAGGGGCTGCTCGTCAAGGCAAAAAGTGTATGAACAGCCGCTCACTATGTAATTGAGATTGTACGAGAAAAGTGTAGAGTTTCCGAGATTATGTCAGCAGACAGGGAGAGAAAGCAGGGTTCCATATCAAGTTAACTGTCTCGGCCGGGTTGGATGGCTGAGTGTTGGTATTTTCGCGCTGTGTAATAGGGCCTGAAAAGAGGGGTGGGTGGGATGCTTTCGGACCCGAAGCGAAATGTGGGAGTGAGCCTAGTGTTTCCTTTTTTTCGCAGTGTGAAGTAGGTTAATAAATTTCATAACTGCATTTGTGCTCAGGAGGGGTGAAGGATTACTCTCTCTTGCGGGAGGGGACACCTCGTAGTTATCGTGGGACAAAATTTCTTTACATCAAGTCAAACAACCACCTGCTTCCCCCGGTATGGGATGGATGTGGGTTTCAGTCTTCGTGTGACTTCGATTTTTTTTTCAAGACTTGAGCAGTACGGACTTACAGTGAAGCATGCCAAATGCAAGTTTTTTGCAGACCGAGGTTACGTACCTTGGGCATGTGATCAGTGAACGCGGTATTCTCTCGCCGTCTGCAGATGAAAGTAACGCGTAATCGCTGAGCAACCTACACCACGCATTTTACAAGGAACTGCCGATCCTTTCTGGGAATGCTACATTACTATGTGGAAGTTTTATTCCCAACTTGAGTGACTAGTGCACCCCCTTTCACACACTACTCTGTGTCACGTACCGTATAGGGAACTGAGGAATGCGACCCGCGTTCCAAAGGCTAAAGCACGCTGACAATCTGATATGTTTTTTTGGACCCACATGAAGTCAACCGACCATTATATGCTTGCGTGCTATGCATCCCACTACGGGAATTGGAGCGGTTTTGGTCACATGTTTGGGATGATGGCTCAGAGCGAACCATAGCTTTCGCGTCACGCCCGGCTGACTAGTAGTGCACGCAACTATGCTCAACTCCTCCACAGATGCACATCGCTGGTATTTGGTCTAAAAAAATTTTCACCATTACCTGTACGCAATACCTTTCACCACGCTGATTATTACGGACCTAACCTCTGTTGTCCATTGCTAGGACCGCAATCGGGTGTCCCTACGCTGTCGGCAAGCAAGGTTGCTGAGTTGGGCTAATTGTGTTGTCAGCATACCAGTACGATAATTCATCTTCAGAGCACTGGGGGGAGCATCTCAATGGATGTCCGATGCTTTCTACCGCGTTTACCTGTGCAGTAAGGTGCTCAGAGCTGGGAGGAACAAGGCTATTACTTACCATGGTTGAACGAACCTGCCAGTGACAGCTAAGGAAATATACTCGCAGGCCATTTCTCTCCAAGTATATGAGTACACAATGACAGTTGGCCCCAAGAAGTGTGAGGACATTGAAACCCTTTTTTCAACCGCAGATGGAACTTCAAGTTGAATGCGGTGTAGAAAACTTTTGGGTCTTCGCGCTGAGTTCCTTCAGATTTGCATGACCGTGTCCTCAATGAGTTCCATAGTGAGCACCAAGCATTACGCAGTATGAATCGCTTTCAATAAGCTACTTCTGGTGGCCAAAGCTGGATGCGGACATTTAGACTCCGCCAAAGACTGTCCGACTTGTTTGTTGGTAAAGAATCGTCCACGCCGCAGCGCCATTAAAACAAACACCCATGGATATGGGCGACCTTCTTTTGAGAACGCTTCATCGGATTTCTGCGGAGAAGAAGAAAAAGTTTTCCCTCCCTCGTACTCAAAAAAAAAGATGCGTACTCCTGGATAGACTTATATCATGCCCGTATCACTACCAATGCATTGATTGAACTCTTATACCAATTTTTTAGCCCACGGTTTTCCCTGAAGTCACTTGTTGATGACATGGAACCGGCGTTTATATCTTTCACAGCCACGTTCAAAGGTTCTGCTCACATATTGGCATATAGCACCAATTGACGCCTCCGTATCACCCCGCAAGCATTAGGACCGCGAAGCTCGGTACAAAAATTTGAAGCAGATTGAACACTAGTAAGACCCAGGTTTAACCTTGCAGCATAGAGTTGCAAATATCTTGTTGATCTACAGGAATACCCCCCATGCCACAACAGGTTGTACACCGCTGAACTTTTTTTCTCAATTGTCAACCCAGGATCAGACACAGGTTCGTTCATACTAACACTGCAACGTCGTTGCGGTAAGTTTGCAGTGCTCGAATTCTTTCCTCTGCCAGGTACCTGCATTGGCGGTACTGCAACCGAGTTAAATTTATTTTAACTGCGCTGCGTAGGTACGTTTGATTTGCTGCAGAGTGGTCGATATATCGGCACTGCACTGCCGCTATGTCAGCGTAGTATAACGAACTTTAGTCTCATGAAACCTTCGCTGGCCAAAGTAGTGAAGCGCAAACCGTACAAATGAAACAACACCACGATGGGAAAATGCCTCTCATGAAATTTCTGCCCAGGTGACAAAGTAAACGTCTTGAATTTTCGCGGGAAGACCTAAGTGGTCTGAATCAATTGTATGCACACGCTTTTGGACCAGTGCCGTAATGTGGTCAAAAGCGGTGAGAACATCCGGTATTCACATAGATCACTTGACAAGGGGTTTGTTGAGCTCACAGGAGTCAACCCCTACTGAACAACGGATTATTCAAGCCCCATAGACCCTGTGTCCATACACCACTAACAACAGGCCCTTTCCATACAGACTGAACCACAGAAATACTGTAGTTTTTCCACGTCCCCCCAAAACCCCCGCTGTTGCTGAACCAGTTCCAATGAGTGGTGTGCAAACGGTATCGCAAGCTCCGGTAGCAAGTCCTAAGCGTGAAAAACCACCAGAATAGCCATCGAACCTCTCACAGTGGGAGGAGATATCCTCAACGTCAGAGGAAAAAGCGTGAATAAACTGAACTTTAATTACTGTTAACCTTTGTCAGTCAGAAAGAACGCCCTACCTGACTAAACTGTTTCATTTTACCCTGCTGAGCATGTTGTAAGTGTTTTATTTGAATTTCTTGTAGAAAATAATTGTTACCTTTCAGATTAGTCCAAAGGTCCACTTCATAAAAATGGAAACTGTAGTTTTTGAATCAATAATACAATTTGGGTTTCTTTTTTGTGAGCCAACTTAGTGTCGCAAAATTGAATTATAGTGGTCATTTAATAAATGTGGATATGTCAAGGTCATTTTGAAAGTCTTGGCTATTTTGGAATGGGTAGCAAAGTATTTGTGGGTCCAGGGGCCCTAAAGGGATTTTTGGAAACCAAAATTGAGTTCAGTTAGGTGTTGGTTAGGGGGAGGAAGTGTATATATTGCCCTTTAAGGTCCAATAGCCGTATAGTGTCCCTTAAATGGCACACATGCTGGTTGATCCCCTACATCACGTACAACACATGGCTCCATAATGCTTTGCCGTGTGTCACGAACATGGACGAGCATGCTGCAAACGTAAATAAAATACTGTGGACTTATAAACCTTATTGTGCTTCAATTATTGACTCCATAAGGATTTAGTTGTATTTTCTTTGGGGTGGCTATGGAGGTGCTATTGATTAATATAAGGGAGGATACTACTATAAAAGGTATTCAATTTAATAATGGATATGAATATATAAAGTTTCTTGTTATGCAGATTGATTCTCACATGCTTCCTAAATGATATGAATCGGATAATAAGATTTTAAAAGTATTGGATGATTTTTATTTGTTCATCCTTAAGAGTTAACGTCGATAAAACTGAAGACATGGTTTGGGGAGCTTAAGGAATCAAAAGCTAAGCCTTAATGTAATTTGGGAGATAACATCAAAGTTTGGGTATTGTGTTTCATATAATGAGAGTTTTTGCTTATGCTAGGAATTTTGGTGATAAGATAACTTCCTGAATCAAATCTTGTCAATGTGGAAAAATAGGAGAACCTTCCGGATTGGGAAAAATTATTATTACAAAGGTTTTGGCTTATCTAAATGGTTATACAGTAATCGTATGATTTTTACCCGATGCAATTCCAAAGAAAACTTATTGTATTGTGCATCAATTTATTTGGAATGGCCCGGATCGAGTCAAAGAAGTGAAAAACGCTGATGTATGATGAGGGTGGCTCAAGATGATAGATATTTTGCTCGTATTAAATCACAGCAAGTATTGTGGGTTGAAAAGATTATTGTCGTTGGTGTTACAGGGCTGGTTGCGAAGTTATTTTGGACCCTACTCTTGCTAAAAATGGGTGGTTTGGAGCTGTTGTTAAAGTGTAATTTTGACATCAAGAAATTATTATGCCATATTCCTCAATTTTATGCATGGCTTCTTCATGTGTGGTCAGAATTACGTATAGTAAACCTGAAAACTAGTAATGATGTAGGCCGCATCAGATTAATCTATACTATAAAGATTCAGAACTTCGCCATGTTGTTTTTCCCTGGAGGCTGACATTTTGACCCAGGATATAAATCTCCATGTGGAATGTGTACCCTATTCAGGTAATCTACCCTTCCCATCGTGTCTCTCGATTGCTCTGGGTTTATGTATTCAAACGGCTGATAGATAAACTTAGATTTCATATTGACAACATTGAGATGCAACTAAACGTGTTGTAAACATGGCTAAACATGTCTAAACATAGTAGATGCGGTACTGAATTCCGTTGGTTGAACAAAGAGTAAAATCGTAAATTGATGGTACCGTTTTCTAGGTTAGCGATTTGTCATCCATGGTTCGTGGCTTTATTACCCATGGTCCTTCGAGTTTGAACCTTTTGTGCTATTTCTATGTAAAATATTTATTTCTTGGTGTTAAAAGGAACAATAAGAAGGCCTATACTTGGAAAACATTCATAGGATTGATTTATACTATATACGTATTTAATTCATTAAAAGATTTCCTAATGACACCAACGTGCAAAATTCGTGACTTTTTTGTTCTCCGCGTTAAATCGTGACACGTGGGGCGAGTTTGACAGATCTTTGATATTTATTTCTAAAATTATTTATTTTTTGAAACAAAAAAAAATAAAGGATAAATAGACCTCAAATATCATTGAACAATATGTTTAAACTATTTTTTGTATCCATTATTAGCATCATGGTCATTAAACGTATTTTTTTGGAAGAAAGAATTGGTGACCTTCCGCCTGACGATTTATAGAATACAAGAACTGACTGGACACTCGGTCCTTGGTAATATTCTGTACTGCAA
Source organism: Ophioderma brevispina (assembly GCA_023653785.1). Classification (NCBI taxonomy): domain Eukaryota; kingdom Metazoa; phylum Echinodermata; class Ophiuroidea; order Amphilepidida; family Ophiodermatidae; genus Ophioderma; species Ophioderma brevispina. The sequence goes on from JAMKCH010001210.1 coordinate 8,653, forward strand.
TGCACAATAAAGGCTATGGAGATGAAATTACAATGATATAACAGTTTTTATGCCTAAATAAATATACTTAGCTTATTAGCTCGAAGAAAGGTCTGATTTACAACCTGCAGTGGCATGGAATTAAAAGGGATAGCCCGATTTAAAGTCTGACTCAGAGATTTCAAAATATTATTTTTTTTGTGTATAATGAAAATTTCAATTAACACTAAAGATAGTAACATAAAATGCACAATTCCGAATTTGAGATGAAATCGGGATTTTTCGTTTTGATGCATAAACAATTTAGTGGTAGTATTACGGTCCTAGGATACTGTGGTCTAACAAAACAAAATTCCGGATCGGAAGTTTATAACAAGTTGTGATTTTCTATATTAAGGAATTCGATTTACGCTTAGCAATTTTACCAGTGAGTAGTATCTGGACAAGCATATTACATGCAAAAAAGCACGATTTTTTTTGGAAATTGAGGGCGCCCCTCCTCAGGAAATCTTCTGAGTCGGCCTTTAAGTATATAAAGAGTCAAAAAAAAAAAAAAAAAAAAAAAAAAAAAAAATAATTTGATAGAATTGACCGGGGGGAGTCTCACCACAAATGACGCATAACGGGGATGTGGCCACAGAACATCGGTATCGGTCCCCTTTCATCAACCTCTGGTATATCATGAACCCCTTTTTTTCTGTCCAAATTTTGGTATAGAGCAAAAGGGTCGGGTTTTTTTTTTTTCAAAATTTTTTTTACATGGCCCGATTTAATTTTAATAGAATTGCCCTCATTGGGTTTTCTCAACACAAATGACCAACTGGGTTGTGCCAGACATCGGTCCCATTTTCACAGCCTCTGGTATATCAATTTTTCATGTCCATTTTGGTATAGGTCAAATGGTTGAATTTTTTCAAAAGTTGTCTCAAATTTGTTGGAAAATTTTCAAATTTTCCTCCAATCGGAAGCCAAATTTTCTAAAATTGTTGGGAAATTAGTCAAATTTCCTCAATCCCGAAGCCAAAATTTTAAAATTTGCTTAAAATTCCAACATTTTTGGGAAATAAATGGCAAATTTGGGTTAAATTTGGCCCAAAAATTTTGGGCATCGCTGGTATAGGGGTCCCTTTTTTTTGGCAAAAAATGGTAGAGCTATGGGTCCTAATTCCCGACTCTCGGAGGCACGTCCCTTCCCAAACCCAAACCCCCCGGGGAACTGCCTTTACTCCCCATCCAATCTGTACAATTTCGCGCCGATATTAAAATCCGTTTTGATGGAGAGCGAGAAACATTTCCGAGTGTTAGGGGCCCAAATACCCCGCAACTTTCACACCCAAAAAAATTAATAAAAAACGGGGGGCTCGTTGTGCAATATGTAGCCTTGAGATCCAATATGCAAAATCCAAATAACGTGAACTACGTTACGTCAGAAAAAATAATAGATCTCTTTGGCAAAATCAGTGATTTGGGGGGGGGGAATCACCAAATTCGGCAAAAAATCAATTTGGGACTAAAATTGGTTAACAATCTGCAAATTAGAAGAGTTTCCCAAAAAACTTAACTTCTTAAAACCCTAGCCCCGAAATTCCCCCCCCCCCCCCCGAAACGAATTCTTGGCAGAGGAACGGTGATTGGGGGGGGGCAAAATCACCAATAATTTCGGCACAACACAATCATTTGGGACTAAAATTGGTTACAATCTGCAAAATTAGAGTTTTCCCCAAACTTAACTTCTTAAAACCCCTAACCCCGAATTCCCCCCCCCCCGTCCCCCCCCGAAAAAGAGTCTTGCAGAGGACAGATACGGACATGCAGAAATGACAACTATAGGATCGGAGCAAAGTAAGGCCTATACAGAATGCCCCCATCTGTAGCTCTGTGCCCGGAAGGCAGCTAGAATTTGCACAAATAGGCCCTATGTACCACTAAGTTGGTTATCATCAACAAAATTGGAATTTCAGTCTGGAAATAAGTCTTTCAAATGATATTGTTCGTTTGAAATTTTGCACAAAGCGCATTAAAAAAATTGAATTTTAACCTCCGATCGATCGGGAACAACCGCCGTAATTAAAATCTGGGTTTCAAAGGCCTTAAGGCTGGTGCTTTCAAAGCTAGGGGCAATCAGTGATAGAGAATGTGCCAAAACGGGTTCTTTGGTGCTAGACAAGGGGGAGCCAATGCCCATAAATAAGGTGATTTTTTTTTTGCTGGCGACATTTTCTAAATTAGGTCTTTGGGTGAAAGATTTCAAAATTGTCTTTGGATGGCGATGGCTTCAAAAATACAGTTTGAGTGACAATGATATACTGGGTGTTAACAACCACAACCTAACATATGTGTCATCAACTACGCCCCCCCCCCCCCCCCCCCCCCCGCTTTAAACCCACCTTGGACCTGTTTTTAAGGAGTAGCGAAGAATCCATATGATATCTATTGGAGCTGGTCCTCTCACTCAGCCCCTTAGATATGGCACCAATACGTGTCCAAGAAAGTAGCAGTTCTGAGGGGTGAAAGCGCGTTCAGGGGAATTCAGTCCGTTCAGGGGAAATTCATCGATCGAGGAATAGCGTCCAAAACTGATTTTCATGATTTACCATCAAAATTTCCCCATTTTCCTCAACTTTCTTCCAGAGGGATTCCCTAATTCCCCAGTATTACCTACGTCACCCTGAGGCCCTTTCCTCCGACCACAGCTACCAACTGGGGGGTCTTGGGAGTGCGTGCGAGTTCCTTAGTTTGCACATTTAATTTGGCAGTATTAACTGTTCACCTGGCTTCATAAGATAGGGGGGGGGGGCTAAATCTTGACAGCTCTTGACATAACCCATATTAAGGCATATAAGGGCAAATAAACGAGGCTTGGAGAAATTACAGTAATGTCTCTTTAAGGTTTTGCGTTATGTGGAACGAGGTTGATCAACCCGTGTAGGTGACCGCCCCATTACAATCACTAGCGGTTTCCCGCGCGAAGCGCGGCAACCGCTAGTAGGGAAATACAAGTGGAATTTTTGGTCTTAAAATCATTGTTTAATAATACCGCTTTGTTAAAAAAGCGGATTTTTAGAATTGGCGATTTGTTTGATGTACAAGGTTGAACAAAGGCCTTGGATACTTTAGGTATTACACAATGTACGAATATTGATTTTCTTAACTGGTACTGCTTAATTCAGAGCATTTCCTAGAGCAATGGGGTAGGGAAATGTCAAATGTCAACAAAACTCAAAATGGTGACCAGAATGTTGATATTGGTTTTATTCTATTAATACATTGTTCCTATTGGTACTAGTTTAAGTCAAGGTTCTTTAATAACCATTTTATGCAGAAAAGTAGAACTGAGCCAAAATGTTCGATCATATCTACAGGAACATTATGGTATTGATTAATCATAGCATAGGAATTTGTTTGTGTTAATACCATGAATACAACGATTGATAGTAGGCTTCGATGGCTTCAATCCTAACATAATCACTTCATTTTATCTTTCCTACCAACAATGGCTCTACAAAATTGGTTTGTTAGAAGATCCAAAATGGCACTAGATGCATTACATATTGAGACCCTAAATCATAGTTTTATTGATTGTTCAGTAAGTTGTTAATTTGGAATGAGTTCAAAGGGAGATGGAATGGTCCTTTTTAGCGATCTTTCAAATTTTGGAAAATGTATTTGGTGTTTTACAACCCTAATATGAGAATTGGGGAAATTAAGAACCCAGCTACTTTGAGATTGCCCCCCGAAGATAATTATTTGAGCAAGTATAGCGGGCATCTTCTCTCTCTGTCACATGTCTATAATATTGTGGTGACGGAATACAGCCAGATTGGAAGAGGATTTGGCTGAACAGAAAGGGAAGTTGGATTTCCATTTTAAAAAATGGGCACCAACTGAATAATGTATGTAAAATGTAATTTGTTCCCCTCTCACCGTATGTGTTAAGAACAAAATGTTTTTGGAATTGGTGGCAAGCCTGGTGTTAATATGTGATACGGGATGTTACAATGTCAACTCTTTTTTTAATATGGCATATTAAGTCATGAAAGTTTGGTGTGATTATTTTCAGGTACTTAAGGCATGTCGTAATTCACAATGTTTGGCTATAGGGCACTTAGATATGAATTTCTTGCTGTTAAGGTAGTTAGAAATTGGTGCAAATAAAAAAAGTTATATTTTTTAGTCATGTACTAGTGTAACCTGCATACACCTTGCAAGGCAGGGTTGTGTATGGTAGATGAGATTTTGGGGTCATAACAGTTTAACACCTTTACTTGAAATTACGAAGTTTGGACATCACCTTAGTGTATTATGTATTACTCATGTTTTTTTGTTTCTGTATCTAGGGTGGCGGTTAATACCATAATCCAAATTTTGGTGTTGCCTGGCACTCTCCCTTTGTGGGCTGTGACGGGCAACAGTTTGTAGTGGTATGGAATTCATGGGCAGTAAGCTGTTCTGTGTATCCTTGTTTTGTTTATGGCTTTTCAAAGGGCTTGGATTGTGTAGTAATAACTGCCAGCCTGGACTGGATTGTTTGTATGCCCAAAGGAGATATAAATTATCTTGTGCTCCTTTTTTGTGAACCATTTGGCCGTAAAAGGTGTTATCCTTTTTTATTTTCTTTATGTATATTAAAAAAATATGAGTGAAAGTTTTGGGTTTTTCGGTGATCGGCCGAACATGCAATTTTAGTTCTGCATGTTTTAGAAATGAAATAAGCATGTGGTGTGCAATTTTTTTATAACTTCTGAATTTGGTATTCAATTTTTGCATACTTTCTAATATCGAGGGTTGAACATCGGGGGGACGTGAACTCATCCTAGAGGGGTAATTGGGAATTTTCTTTATTCTGCTTTCATGATTTAATTAAATGTGTTCTTTGTTGTGTGATTTTGCTTGCAGTGCCTTGTGTGAGCTTTGGCATGTGTGTGTTGCATTTTGGGTGGTGAGTGGGATTTGCTTGGCAGGGGATGTTTAACATCGCCATTTTTTTCGGGGGGCATTTTTTGCAGCGGAATTGGTGAGGTTCTTTGGATGTTTTCTTTTGGTGTTGATTGGCCGTCTTCTGATTCTGGCAGGCCCTCGCTATATTAAGAATTTGTTGGCTTGAAGAAGACAGACTGTCACGCCTCTGTTTGACACCCTTTGGGGTGTACCGTTGATGAGTTGAAATTCATGGTATGATAACATCACTCATTTAATTATTTAATCACCGAGAATATTGATTGGTCGGGGGGGGGGTTCTTGTTTGTGATGAGAATTAAGTTCCTGCAAATAAATTGTAAATCATTTATATGTGTACTTCGTGCTGGAGGCGAGTTAAGCTTTGGCTGGAATGAATATCATTCTCATTGTTTTAAATCGTTTTTCATGATTGCAATAAGTTCATTGCCTCGATTAATGTTTTGAGATGATAGGTTAATGATGGGGGCATTTTTTGCATTTTGTCTAAGTGACATTAATTAACTAATTAAAGATGGCTTTGGCCTTATCAGCTTGTGGAGTTGGTTTTGGTGGGGCAACGGAAATTACAAGTTTTTTGTAACCTATTAATCATTTTTGTTGATTGGTCATTTGCCGAATTTTGTAATTAAAAAACTCCAAATTCATGATTGACATTTTTTGCAATCATAATTAAATCCGGGGTCTTTAAAAATAATAATATTCTTTTTGATTCAGGCCACGATTTGGCTCTATTTTTAGATTATTAACATGATGATGTGCATTGTGTCCCATTGGTGTTCTCGGTGATGGAACTTGATGCTTAATTGAATTGCTAAATCTCCCTCCTGCTGCCATTTTTCATGGTCTTAATTGTATGTTTTTGTTATTTATTGTGTTATTTGTGTGTTTTTGGAAATTAATAAATTTCGAGCCTTTGAGAACATACACAAAAATAAGGATTTATTAAAAGGGAGTGATCATATTTATGGCATTGTTGTCATAAATGCTATCTTTTTTGTCACCTACCCCCACCTTCTGCACAATCTATTTTGCATTCTTTCCTAAAGAAAATCATGTTCCCCGTATGATTGGCAAGAACAGTTCTCCTAAATCTGCAGTCAGACCCCCTGGCTGATTGTTACATGGGGAATTTTCCAGGCTGAGTGTGTATAAATCATTCAAACATACCACGGGTTGAATTGTCAAATGTGGGCGGGAGATTGGGACAATCTCATCAGAGCTCCCTATTTATCAGAAAAAGATATTGACAATATACCTAAAAAGCCGATTTATTAAGGCCATTTTTAGTTTTCTAGTTACTGTCATCTATTTTTACGATTGTACGATGTGATGAACATCCAGGTTAGAAGTTTTTAAAATGCGGTTAAAAATCCAAAATTTACTTCTTCCCCTATGCCGTAATGACTAATGTCACATCCCTCCGCATTCTCGAACTGGCACACTGCAACTGCAACGTGTATCCTCTGGATTATTGCCTTTCAAGTTCAGTTTCTTTGTTTGTTTCACCATAATGAATATACTTACAAATGTTTTTGTAGATATGACATAAAGCAAACCAACTTCGCTCTCTATTTCATAATTTCAATCTTATTTTTTGCATTTCTCTCTCCATCTTTTTCTCGCATTTTTTTGTTTTGGGGCATCGAGTGATAACCTAATTAAAAAAATTCATGCATGACTGTTTCGCTCACCATCTGCTCGCATCCCAGTGATACCCAGTGTCAACTGTTTGTGCCGTAAATAGTCATATCAAGCATTCAGATATGTACTCATGTAATCCGAAGGAATATATTTTCAATTTATTTCACTAAATACATCTTCTCTTGATGGAACATGGCCTTTATACAACATCACACTGGTTACTCCTGGCATGGCCCGGCGTGGCTTAGCCTGATGACTACTGAGAAATCTACAATGGCCCGTCATTGTAGTGGAAGTGTAATCTCTGCTGTGACACCATTCGCAAAAATTGGATCATTTTCCAAAGCTCACAGGCATTTCGTTTGGATAAATATTTGGAATACATAGAATTCTCCCACAGCTGGATTTCCTGTCTAAGGTTTGCATTCATTCCTTAATTCGTTCCATAAACCCCGGTTCTATAAAACGGGCAATGGGGGATAACAACATGGCTGAATGAAAACCGACCCGACCACTGATCTCTACACAGAGATCGTGGACCCAACACGCACACCAGTCTACAACATCCACAGCAGATTGAAATAAAAATACATCGGATCCCGGACCGATTGTTCACCTGCCTGCCATTGCCTTTTGTGACGGATAGGCTCACATGACCTTTGACCTTGATTGTGACCTTGCACCTCATAAACAATAGAGCCCGTAAACTCCCTAAACCAAGTTTAGTTCCATTTGAACTCAACTTTCAAATGATGTTTAATTTCACATTTCAGCCTATTTGATTTGACAAACTTTACCTCACATGACATTGACTACATAGGTGACCTTTGCCTTATCAACAAATAGGTGATGGCATGTTGCACCCGTGATCCAAGTTTGGTTTAAATCCATCAAAGTAAATGGATAGTACACACAGGCAAATTGTTTAACCCTTTTCCTGACAAAGACATAACAACAAAAACACAACAGAATAGCAGTGGACAAAAGTATATCCCTATGTGTCGGGGTGGTTACACTTTGTGACCCCTATTTGAGACCCTATTTTTGAGACCCTACTTTTTTAAAAATTCATTCAATCATTAATCCAAAATAATCATTTCAGTGAAAAATTTTCAAATTAAAAAAAAAACTGATTATTTAAACTACCCGTTCCCACACATTTTAATAGAAACACCATGAGATAGCTATACATGAATGGTATTGAAACAATGAAATACATCACAAATAACACATCAACTTGGGCTATCCAGAAATTATCCACACCCCCCCAAGTGACAATTTTCAAATTCGACAATGACTTATTGGAATTCCAGCTGTTTTTACAAATTAGTGTGGGAATTCCCAAGCTGTTTTGACAAATCAAGTTGGGAATTCCCAAAGCAGTTTTTAGCATTGTGATCTTTGGGTGTTTTACAAAGGGGAACAAAAGTTAACAACATTATACTTTTAAAGACGGATTTTCTAAATACCCAAAGATTATATCTGTTTGAAATAGCTGTTTTTTATTGGGAATTCCAAATACCAAAGATGACTCTGTGAAATAACCCTGGCCCTATGGGAATTCCCAAATAACCCCAAGAAGGACCATAACCGTGTAATGGCTGCCCTTATGGGAATTCCTCCCAACCACCCAATGATGACAACCGTGACATGGCTGGCCCCAATGGGAATTCCCAAAACCCCAAAGAACAACCGTGAAATGGCTGGCCTTATGGGAATTTACCAAACACTCACCCAAAGATGACATCTGTAAATGGCTGTCTCATGTGGGAATTCCCAAAACCAAGATGACAACCGTGAAATGGCTGGATTTTATGGGAATCCCAAAACCTCATGATGACAACCGTGCATGGCTGGCCTTTTTATAGAAATTCCCAAAATACATCTTCTCAATCTGTTAAATGACAGGCCCTATGGGAATCCCAAATACTTCAAATAGATGTTTATGTCATTGGCTGGTCCCAAACGCGAAATTCCCACCCCCCAAAATCGGGGGGGGGGATTTTCGTATATTGGTTTTGTCTTAAATGTGTTACGCTGAGTACCGAAACCCTTATCGTATTCCAGGATCATTTGGTGGAAAGGTATCCATTTCTAAGGATTTGCTTCAAATATATACCCATTTTTTTTCAAATCATTGCCTTTTAAAAAACCATTTGAAGGCAGTTTTGGAAAACGTGAACACCCATGTCTAAAGATTTCACATGAAAGAGGGACACGCTGGAGCGGGCTACATCCACGTATATCTTTAGTATTGTAAGTACCCCCCCCCAAAAAAAAATAAAAACATTGATATGCTGTTTGAAACTTGGGGAATGTGCTGCCGTTCCGACGCAAGGAAATTTTGAATCTTCGCATGAGCTTTGATGCTATTTCCAGTCAATTTCTTAATAATTATTTTACAAAAAACCGGTTTAGGGCAGGAGATATGTCCTCGCACCAACAACGGAGATAAGGTACTCTATTTCTGTCTGTTGACTCTTCACTCAACTTTAGTTTCAATGCTTTAATTCTTATGTCTTCTATGGAGCCCTGACTATGGCACTCGCATTTTAGCAGCATTTCTAGAAATGCCAGAGTACATAAACAAGTAATAAGGAATAGCTAATATTTTATTTGTTATCATAACCCCAAAACCTCACAAAATTTTAACACTCGAAAGAAAAAAATATTTGTGGGACAAGTGACGAATATTTACACTTTCAGAAGATCCTGAGCGTTCAAACTTATTTAACACATGCAATCAATTTAAATATTGAAATAAAACATCGATTTATAGAATGCAAAAAATCCACATTTCAGCACAAATGTATACCTCCTAATCTGACCTGAAGGCATCCAATACAAATACTACTAATTAAAAATTAACTTTAAAAGATTACTATGCCAAAAACGAGACCAATTACAGGGTGGTCCAGAATGATTAGCCTCAAAAAAATCTAGAATATATTATTTTTTTAAATAATAAAATGGAGGATATGGGGATTTTTTGCTTGCAATCATCAACTTAGGCAACTTTAAAATTTTCAAAGTAATATTTTAGATCCTAAAAATCGGGCTATCCAAAGTGTAAAAACAGTCCAAAGTGTCAGAGGTGGTGATTTCGTCTTTACGACAAAGTGCTAAAATAGAGTATAACGAACTTGATAAAAGAAACAAACAAATATTTAGTTCTCTCTTCTCTCTTGCTTTCCAACTATTTTGTTCCCTCTTCCTTAGCAACTGTAAAAGCCGTAAGTTTAACTCAATATTGATTATCCATGCATACAAAAGGTTGGTCATGCTTTGTTACACATGAAAGCATGCTTATCTGATTTTTGGAGGAAGTTTGAATAACTAATGATGTTGTACTGGTCGGCTATTGCAGGCAAAAGATTACATGATTTACATTGGTAGAGATTGAGGACCTAACACAAAAAATGGCTCGCCCTTTACTGTGGCAGGGCAGAGTCTTTCAACAGATATATTGCACTACGTGGCCATCAAGTTGTAAGGCCGAGCTGGCAGAGTAAAATAAACCTACAATGATACTCTCATAACACCCCAATCTGATAGTAATACTGATGAAGTTGCTGTCATACATGAGAAAAATACTTCTTTCCTCTCTGGAACAGAAAGAAAATTTATTCCTCAAGTTTCTCAAGAACTTAATCTGTAATGCTTTTTTCTGCCATGAGCACCACGGTTGCGTGTTTAAGATTTCAGTAACCTGTTCTGGTGCAATAATTTTGACATTATAACCCATACAGAGATTTTTAAATCACAAATTATATTTATTTCAATTTAATCTGAATTTCAATCTATTGACAGCAGCATTTCCAATTTTTGCAACAAAGCGGTGAAAAGTAGTAACGCGTTAGTATCTAGTTCAAACTGGTTTTTTTGTTTGCAATTGGACCTAGGGTAGAAAATAAACAAAAAGAACCGTTAATCATATTTGAGAGCCACCTAGGTGTCTGTGAATTAGTCCTTCTTTCTTCAATTGAAAAACTCTGCCCACAAAATGAGTTCCAATGTGATGTGTTGCTGTTTGTCCCCCAAAGTAAAATAAAAACGTTGTACGTATAACTTATGTTTTCGTACATTTTGTCCTATTGGGCACCAACCAGTTGAACTCTGCCTTTTACAGCTTAGTAAGAGTCTTTAAACACATCTTAGTGGTTTACTGCTTAACCAATATGGTAGTTGAAATAGAGTGTGAAGGCCCTACAGGTTGTCAAGCAAAAGCAGAAGAGCTTCCGCATCTTCTCTGTTGCAAGTTGCAATGTTAAATAGCAAGAATAGTACACTAAGATAAGGATACAGAGACCCCAGCATGAGAAATATGGTGTTATGAACCAACTCAGAAAAAAATATTTTTGTTACATTTACTAAATATATGTGAAACACGGTTGCCTAGGTGATGTTATTGAGTAGGTGCAACAACATTATTCACACATTTATTACTTTAATTGACACTGTGTAAAAGCACCCACTTTATTTATGTTATCAGTAACATAATATGTCCTGTAAATCCACTTTTTTGTTGCTTTTAAAAAACTAGATTCTTGCTTTTACTTTCGTTTACTTTGAACTAATTTAAATCATTTAGTAAAATTTTCATCTTACTCGATAACATTAATAGATTCTGCATAAATATTGTTTAAAATGTATTGACTTGGCAACAAACGTTTAACTACAAAAAATCCCGAAGAAAGAATATACCGAACAAGATTAAGAAACTCAATAAAAAGTCAAATCAGTTTGAACTTAATAAATAAAGGCTGATTTGAGATTTGCAAAGTATGGCAAAAACCCTCAACTTTCTAACAACTCTGATTTTTTTGCATAATCGAGATGCCCTGTCCCCATACTAATACACTGTTTGAAATGCAAGGTTAAATCAGTATCAATCTTTTATAAATAGCTAGATTGAGAAAGTGGCTGATGTGTAAAACTATTTGAACGTGCTTTTGTCTAAGGTTTTTACAATTTGTTTTGTTGTCGTAATTTTTAAGTTAATGGTTTAAGAAGTGGTCTGTTACTTAAATGTAATCAATAAATACAACATTAACAATTAAATTAACTTAATTTATAATACAATAATACTAAATATTTTATTAGTAATCAAGTAAGTGTGCATCAACAATTTATAAAATGAGTATTTTTTTAATATTTTTGTGCCCAATTTTACCAGCTCTTCATATTAAATGTGATCACGAAAAGAGTCATTTACTAAAATGGGGTAATTTTATTTTAGTTGAGCATATTGAATGTACTTTGAAGTGTGTCAAGTTTTTAAAGTCCGGGTTTGTCACGTCATCGGGGGGTGGCCGGATTCACCGTCATCTTGGCAGCAACGGAAACCAAGTACTTTTCATTTGTAATCTTATAGAAAGATTGTCAACCTTAATATTTGTACTGTTGTTTCTAACTTGTTGGTTCTACGTTCTTGAATTAAATTGTGTCATGTACTATTCACTAATTCATATTTATTGCCTTCCTTTTGCTACAAATTTGCAATGATTTATTCACAGTAAATTAGATGATGAAAATAAGTTGAGTTAAATTCAAGACATTTTATTCAATTGTCATCTCATTTGTACTTCAATTACAATTGATCCCTGTTGTCATATATCAGCAAAATTAGTATCTTTACATTAAAATTAGGGACTAAATAATTTCTAAGTCGCCAAACTTTATAGTGAAGTTTCATTGTGTGGATGTACCATAATAGTAAATAGGTAATCTGGTGAAAAGCTGCCGGGGGGGGGGGGGTTTCTCAACACAAATGCCATAGAGGGAGTGTCCAACAGAAATCGTCCCATTTTCAGCTTGGTATATCACTGACCCCTTTTTCATACCAATTTTGTATAGCAATGGGTCCTTTTTTCAAAATTTTCTGAAATTTGATGGAAAATTAGGACAATTTTGCTCAATCGGAAACCCAAAATTTTCTAAAACATTGTTGGAAGAATTAGTCAAAATTTCCTCAATCTTAAGCCAAAAATGTACCAAATTTGCCTTAAAATGCAAAATTTTGCGCCGAAAATGGCAAATTTGGGGTTAAATTTGGCCCCAAAATTTGCATTCTATGGATAGCTATGGGTCCTTTTTTTGGCAAAAAATGTATAGTTATGGGTCCACTTCCAAAGAGTGCGGAGCACAGCCTACCCAAACAAAGTTGAGAACCCCCCGGGATAAGCTGCAAACACGTCTGGCAAAAATGTTTGCCAACCCAATCAATACATCCCCACCTTCAGAGTTCAATCTTGAGAAAATCGGCCCCTTCTCTGGGAGGGATATGCTACACTATATTATTGTTTTATGTTATTGGATGATGAGTTTTATGTCTTGTAGCAACGTAATAGTCACATGGTAACATTACCACAACCTTTACATTTAAAAAAGCCCCTTCTATGTTTGTCTATAATTTCTTGTTAAGTGTTATAGTTCTAAGTTTTTGTAATATAAGTCATGATGTTGTTGTTGTCCTTCACCCATTCAACAGTTGTTACATTCGGTTGGCTATAATTTGCTTGATCATGCCATGCCACTGTTATTAGCGACACCACTAACACCTATGCAAGGTAGGGAGTCTAACAGGTAAACCAACATATTGACTTAATGCCTAGGTCCAATGTGCGCACGAAGTGAAGAGTTCATACTTGCATTAGTAAATTTCCGTGCCATATTTTGACATAATGAATGACAATTCTCTTCAGTACAATTAAATTTAGGTTAATGATCAAATTATTTATCATGTTGTTATGACAGCCAGATTTATTATTTGAAGACGCAGAAGCCTGAAGACCATATAATACTTTTACTCGATGTTGTGCCACCGTATTGTTTTCTGTTGCCTGCAGATATCCTTTTTTTTCCCTTTGCCAAAAGTCCGAAATCACCATCCATGTATCTGCAAAATTGGTACGTATTCATCAGTTTCAAAGCCCGACTTTCAAGTCTAAAATTCTTCCACACGTAAATTATGCCAAATCAAAGTTAACTACCAGATAACCCAATATCATTTGTTTTCATGGCCAAACAAAATAATAATTTTGGATATTTTTGGGTACTAATCTTCTGGGACCCCTTGTACTAACATATTGGTCTCAGATACCAACTATGCTCCCATTTTTTGCAGAGCTGTGGTATTCATTTCATAATAAGTAGCCATTTGCCTACCCGTCAGTGTCCCCTTAAGGAGATTGACTAGATGCCAAACATGTCAGTGTTACTATAGGGAGGTTGCGAGGAACCAAACGTCTAACACGAATGCCTATTCCGAGTTTGCCTGTCTATTCAAAATGTTGACGAAGATTGTGAATAGACAGGCATAAGAATAGGCAGTCGTGTTAGACGTTTATATGCTCTCGCAACCTCCCTATTGTCTACCCTGACTAGTAGAAGTACTGTTCTAGTTTTACTGAGTACTGATTTCTGATGATTTTTCTTATTAAAAACCTCTTAAGGGTTAATCCTAGAACCTTCAATAATGGATTCTGGACATTGGTCAAAACAAGGTTATAATGGTCCATCAAACTCAACTGCCACTTGCCATTCGATCTTCGGAACCTGCTACACGACATGTAAATTTCTAGTTGGTCATAAAAGGGAGTATTCATTTGGATACGGCTTGAAAAAATGTGTATCAGGGAATTAGGTCATGATAGTGGGTATATAATAGATGGATACTTATAGATAATAGACGGAACACCTACGCGTAGGACAGAATGGGAGACAACAAACAAATAGTAGCATTTTGCATCTAAAATTCCATGGATCCATTTCACGTCTCACACCACAATGATTTGCTTTTACCCTTCCAACATAGGCCTACTGACATGGGTCTACCTTGCTCACTACCACCACCACAACCCGCTAAACCATCACTTTTTTCTCAAGTTTACGTTAATTCAGACCTTACTCTCAAGCCTTGTCCATTCCAAATGTCTCCATACAATCCCTCCATTATCTCACACATTAAAACCAATTAAGTCATCAGCATACAACATCTCGATCATCAAACCTTTTGCACTCTCGTAATCAAACCCATCTTCACAAATCAGACCCCACACTATAACTCTTGTCTTGCTCCTTCATACAACTATCACCGACCTTAAACTATTGCTTATGATATATACCTCTCTTCCTCATAGCCCATTCATCACTTCCCCGGTACTCTATCTGTACTTTCTCCAAGTCACCAAAACAAATAACTAGTTCTTCCTCTTTAGATCTCATTCCTCTTGCAACCTCATCAAAATAAACACTGGTCTATTATCTTCCCTGGCATTAAAACCAAATGCATATTCCATTCCACATCCTCGCAATTCGGTTCTCTAGAACACTCTCCTCCACAATTGCAATTGCATGCTTACAACAAACTTCACAACCCTATGTGCACCACAACCCCTGGCATCCCCTTTCCTTTAAAAATTGGACACTGACCACACCCACGTGACAACTGTATATTTATGAATCACATTAGTGGTTGGTAGTCTGCAGCAAAACTATTTGTTCTTGGTAAATTCTGAAAATAGAGTTTTGTGGGATCTCTATAAATGTGGTATGCCAAGTTTTCATTCATCTTTGTTCAACCCTAGCATAGATTTGTCAAATTACTTTTCGTGCTTAGGATTTATCCACAACCTCTGGTGCTAACTCAAGCTTTGACCCCCCCTACTTACACAACCACTCCATCCAGACCCACCGCCAAGTCAAATATTGCAAGAAAAATCCCACCTATAAAATGCAGATCGAAACTTAACTATGATTATTAATTGTAAATAGTATTTAAAGGTAATCGATAAGCAAGCCCAAGTTCAGGATCAATCATCAACCATCATGACCCCGACATCATTCTTGGTCTGAGTCAAAAATCAACCAAACTATGGGCACATATTACCTTTTCCCACAGAATTAGAATGTGTCCGCAAAAGACAGAAATTCGGAAGGTGGCGGTTGTCTTTATTGCTATCAGAGACACTATAATTTTCAGATTTACCCCCCAACCCTGGATCAGACTTGTGAGCTATCTGGGCAAACCTCAATTTGCCAACAGCAAATCACTCTATATAGGAAGTTTTTATGACCAAAAGCTGTGGTGGTGGAAAGCCACTTTTTGGATGAACTCAATAGTCAATCACAAAAATTATGTCAAACATCCTCGCCAGCACCCAAATATCATTCATTGGCGGAGATTATAATTTACCAGACATAAACTGGGATTCATGGGAGACAACAAATCCAAAAACTTCATCACGCCAACAACAAAGTTCTGAATATCTGCTTGAAAATTCACTGTCACAGTTGGTCAAAGTTGTTACTAGACCAAGTTCTGCCAGTATTTGGATATTATAGCTACTTCAAACCCCATGTCATAGAAACCATAGATCCTCCCAGGGGGGGGATTTCTGACCATATATAGTTTGTTCAACTTGATCATAAACCCTAGATTCAACACAAACCACCTCGTAAGATTTTCACCTTTAGGAAGGCTGATCCTATTCTCATAAACACAAAGTGAAATGTTTGTTAAAAACTTTCTGGAGACAAACCCAGAAATAAATTCAGTGACTCAAACTGTGCACATTCAGAAACAGTTGTCCCAATTATGCAAGAAAATGTGCCATCTAAACAAACCAAAACCAATAGACACCTACCATGGATCACTATCACGATCAAGCGTCTTTGAGAAAAAGGGCAAACTAGACAGTCGTGCACGCAAAACAACTAATTTGTCAAAACTTGGCACAGTTTCGTAAAAACCGAATTTTGTTGCAAAAACTGTTGAGAAGGCCCATAGAGATTACATCAATCATGTGGTTGGTTTGCTAGCCTTATCTGAAAATCCAAAACTTCTGGCATTATGTTAAATTGAAACGCACAGAAAATATTGGTTATTCGACATGAGAAATGACCAGCGATTGATTTACTCTGATCAGGAAAAGGGAACTGCTCTAAACAACCAGTTTAGATCAATTTTTACACAGGAACCATCTTCACATATCCCATCCAAAGGACCATCACCAGATCCCAGTATTCCAAATCTTGTCATGGATATGCTGGCATTGCTAAACAACTGCCAAAATCTCATCCCACCAAGCAGGAGGTCCTGATGAATTACCAGCACGTGACTATTTACAATACGTTGCGACGACTGCACAGCTTTGAGATTTCTTTTCCAGCAATCTTATGATAAAGGGGAACTACAATACCAATGGCGACGCCCTTGTTACAGCAATATATAAAAAGGTTTTCAAAAAGCACAGATCCAGCAAACTATCGGCCCATGTCGCGGAACATGTTTAAAATGTAAAATTATGGCAACGGCATATCATCTTGAGTCATATTGCCAAGCATCTTAGCTGTTTTATATTAATATTCTGTAATACCCAGCATGGATTCAGAGAACGCCTTCTACCGTAACAAAAACTTGTCTCTGCAACACATGATTGGGCCTCAGTTTTAGATCGTCGGGGCCAAACTGATGTTATTTTAGAAATTCAGCACGGCATTTGACCAAGGTGCTCATCGTTAGTGTTGTAAGCCAAGCTAGAGTACTATGGTATCAGGGCCCACCAAAAATGGTTCGGTTGAAGCTTTCCTTACAGACCGCAACCAAGCCGTTTCAGTAAATGCGTTCATATCAACATGGTTAGAAGTATCATCAGGCGTAACCTCAGGGCTCAGAGCTGGGGCGATTTATTTCTCTATATACATAATTGATTATCAAGATCCCTGCAATCAACTGTTAGACTTTTTGCTGATGACAGTGTGTATCGGGAGATAACAAGGACCAGAAGATCATTCCATATTACAACATGACTTGATATGCTGCTTATGGTCCGATAAATTGGATCAGCAATTTAATATCGGCAAGTGCGCCATTTATCAATCCCCCCATCGCAAAAGAAAACAAAGTCTGCACCAATATTCCATCCTTGGTGACAAACCTTTCAAGAGTTGAGGACCACGAGTATCTAGGGTCACCAATTTCTAAGGATTCCGCGGGACAAAGAAAAGTGCAAACAAAAGTTACTCAGAAAGCCCATCGTACCCTCGGGCTACTGCGCAGGGACACTTTCTCCATGTACACAAGAAGTTAAAGCAAATGCCTTTCAAACCTTAGTCAAGCCTCAACTGGACTATGCATTGTGAATCCTGGAATATCAACCTTATCAGATACCAGAGATTGGGGAACAAGTAAAGCGTCAGGTGCCCGTGTTGCTGTGGGGGATACCGTTCGCACTTCAGTGTTCCACTTGTTATCTAATTAGTTGGATCCACTTCACATCACCCGGATTTACTCAGCAAGCAGGTGGTTCACAAAATTCCACTATGGGCTTCTAAACATCAGTGTACCTCCAGTGTTCCAATAGCTACTTTGTCATTACACGACAGACAATCATCTTAAGTACTCTGTTCCACATAACGACTACAAATAGTTAAGTATTAGTTTACACGAGGGTCATTAGAGTTTGGAACCAGTTAACAACAAACACGGACTCATATCAACTCTACCCAGATTTCAGGAACTGTTGCACTCAAGAAAATCAGGGGATGTCACCATTACGGGTGTCAAGTTCTCTAAGTCACCATCAAGGATTAGCTTTTTACTGCACCTTGTTATTTTGCACCACTGGCCATCGACGCCACTCTGCCACGTCACACAGACTGTATAGGCATCCCAGTTTATCTGCAACGCAGATGCGAGAGGGATTACAGCACCAGTACCAAGTAACCCACCACTCCAGCCACCCTCAATCCATCTAATACTCTCTGACACAAACTACATCATAACAAATCCCCATCTCTCCCTCCAATAATCATCTTCAATACTCGCTTTCCTAGTTTCATTTCATCTGAGTGCTTCACCACTGTCTTCCCGATAACGGGTCCTTCCACCACATCAGAATCTAACTTCTGATCCCATCATTCTCCTCATGCATGACTTCACCCATTGTCTATTTCAAGACTTACTCTATCTCTCTGACGTACATTCAATAATTCAAACTCTCAAAAATTTTTCCTTTTCCCCTTTGACATTCTCTTCCATCATTTTCAATGCCTTCAGATATTATTACACCCTTGTTTGGATGTCTCTCAGCTATCAGCCCTTTCAGCCTCCTTCATAGCCCTTGAAACCACTTTCATTTGCTGCGTCTTCAACTCTTATACTCGACTTATTCATTCCATACCATTTTTCTCATTCCATATATGCATCCTTTCTTTCTCACTATTGCCTCCTTCACCATCATTCTCCACTAAGTTCTTTTTCCCACATACTTCATCACATGCCTGTAACTATGGTGCGCTAGAGCGGACATAAGATGTCGAAGTTTGTAAAAACCACGGCTAGTTTGTAAAACCCATGGCGAGTTGGGTAAATGTGATTGCCCACAAGTTTGGCAAGAGAATGATTTGTGCTGGGAGATGCGGGAAATGTAGGCTGCTAGAGGGATGGTGAGACACAGGTGGAAAACGTCATGGATGAGGTAGAATCGGTCAAGGAGTTCAGTTACCTGGGGGGGGGGCAGGGCAGGGCGGTAGCAAAACAAACAAAAATACCTTTTCGGGGTGTGTTTACAGTATAGAATTCAAATTATCAATCACACGCTGAAAAATTTCACAATCTCGAAACAGATTTTCAAGCCAAGAGCTAGGAATATTCTTGAGCAGAAAATAAAATTCACTCTACTCCTCCCTCGAAATATGCGAACTAGT
This sequence comes from Ophioderma brevispina, assembly GCA_023653785.1. Taxonomy (NCBI): domain Eukaryota; kingdom Metazoa; phylum Echinodermata; class Ophiuroidea; order Amphilepidida; family Ophiodermatidae; genus Ophioderma; species Ophioderma brevispina. The sequence goes on from JAMKCH010001210.1 coordinate 27,943, forward strand.
AACGAGGGCTTCAAAGACGTACTTAAACATGTTTCTTAATGAGATCAGCTACACTATAAATACCTTTATTATACCAATTGTAAAAAAATACTGCTTAGACTTTGATCGAATTTGTCTATTTTTCAACACCTTGGTTTCTAAATAGATTGAGCTACTTGATTATTGTTAGGGGAACATAAAACTTCCCAAATAGGTCTGAATCAGGGAGTATATCAGGTAAAGATGAATTTTCCCATGCACAGTTATAGTTTTCATATATGGTGAGCCCAAATCATTCCTTGAGCCAGGGAATGTGTATCTATGGATAAATCATCCTCAAACCACCATCAGAATAGCCCAAGCACATGTTTTTTTCACCCTGTTATTCAAAATTGAAAAAAAATATCACAAGAGAATCAAAGAAATACTTCGGTATTTTAAACCTAACATTGTTTTGGTTTCCAAGAGGATGACAAGGGGTAAAGGGATAGAAGCTAAAGAAGATTAGACATCCGTGGTGGGATTAGAACCTGGGGTCTCCGGCGCACAATTCCCACGAGCAGGGATGGAGTTTGTGTTCATACGATGAATTCATCGCATCTTTTTGGACTTCAGTGAGTTTGAGTGAGTTTTGGTCGTGATAGGGTTACAGAGAACCAAAAATTGGCAAAGAAGTAGGGGCAGTTTTTTTAACACAAATTTCCCAACTTAAAAAATGTTTCTTGACCCCCAACAATTTAATGTTTGTTCTATGTTTCAATATATCTTTGTAATTCAAGTCAAACATGGGTTTAATATTTATATGAAACACTATAGCGAGAGCCTATACCAAGGTGGTAGTCTTCCATGACAGCTCCCAAAGAGGAAATAATCAGTACATTCTATACTCCCAATCCAAGTAGCTTCAGACTTAGATTGATTTTGCATCCCGAATATGTAGCAAATTTATCGAGTGTACAGAAAAGATTATTAAAGGAATGTTGAGACCCATCTACAAAACATGTTTTCTCATCCTCTCCCAAAATAACAGATATCTTCATTTTGCCTACTGCGGTTCCGGTAGCTATCCATTACAAAGAGAATGGGATAAGACATCCTTGAACTATAAACCTTTACATATCTATTCCGGGACGTAACCATCTTTATAACATAGTTCTTTCTACCATTGGTAAAATGTAGCCCATAAAATTATTCCCAAAATTAAGTTCTTTTGAAAGACGTCAAAAATCCATGATAACACTGTTTAATTTTGAATGTTTTTTCAATGGTTCAAAAAAAACAATTGCTCCCAGAATGTTACATTCAGTATATTCAATGAATCTAATTACGAGTCTCACATTCTACCATATTTCTAGCATTCAAAAAATCTGGCCGTTTCAATCTCACAATTTGTTAATATTCAGTCTACAGACCATTTGACCTTGTTATAAATACTACGTATATATACTGTTTTTTTCAATGTTTTCTAAACCAGTTTTTTCTGCTGAATCTGATCCGATGGATGCCAGACAAAAACCTTGAGCATTTTCGAGGAAACGCCAAAGTTCAAAATGGCCCACCAAAACATAATAAAAACTCATATGTTAATTACTCAAAGTTGTACTTTTTTTGCCTGTCAAGTCAAACAAAATCCCATTGTGACCAATTACAATGTTGATTCATTACCACCTAATTAGAGATTCAATATGGCGCCAATACACAAACATCTGGATATTTGTCTAGTTTTGACCGTAGAATGGTAAATCCACAATTTATAAAAAAACCAATGCTTTAGCAATCAATATATTAATTGAAACAATATGACTAGCTTTCAAAACAATTTTCCTTAAGTAATCAATCAATAAACCATTCAGATGGCCTCCACAATGGCAAAATTCATCACTACTTAAAGGCAAGGGCCCGCCAGTTTTTGTGTATTTCACTATAACTGCTTCAGAGCAATTTAAATAAATATCAAAAATGATAACAAAGTGTTGATAATCTCAAGAATGGCCCCTAGATAGTCGTTCAATATGGCTGCAATGTCCATCATAATGTCATGTAATTCATTACCTCTGTAGGCTAAGAATATATTTTGTGGGTTTTTAGTTGGATTATCAACCTCCACAAACCCCAGTAAGGCTATAGCTGAAGTTCATTGAGTCGGTTAATTCATCAAATAATCCCAACATGATCCATGGACGCTTAAAAAAACAAAAAACCCACCAAAACAAAGAAACATATCTCTCTAGACTATTAGTGAGTGGATTTTTTTTTCGCCGCTATAGTAAGTGCCCTTTTCCAGCCATATGATACCCATTTTGGATGTCAATCTTCCAATGTTCGTATTCCCTCTGATTACCTAATGATGTTGTAAATTGATCTAATTGACTTACATAGATATACAAAAACATTGCAGTACTAGGTTAGACCACAGATATAATATAGCCATCTTAGAGTATCGGAAGCCATCTTGGATCCTATAATGAAGATTTATTATCCACATTTTTAAATTTATCTTATGATTTTAATTAATTTCTTGATGCAAAAACACCAGGGGGTTTTTCGAGTACCAAATTACCAACCTGCAGTTAAAAATAGATCACGATCAGACACTGTATGTATGGCGGCCATGTTGAATTCATGATTAAAGTGGTTACAGAATCATATGTTAATTGGCACAATGAATGTTAACGAGACGGATGAAAAAATCACAACTTGAGTTAACAAGAGAGATTGAATGTTTTGGTTTTGGTGGCATTGATTTTTGCATTTTACAAACATGTCAAGGTTTGCTCGGCTGGCATCCATCGGATTCCGAATCAGACTAAAAACGGGTTTAGAAAACATTGAAAAACTATATACGGTATATACAGGTCAATGGTCTGTCGCCTTGACTATAACAAAATGTAGCGATTTTGAAACGGCAGATTGTTGAATGCGGGGATAGAAATATGTAAGAATGGGAGACTCTTTAATAGATATCATTCGATTATACTGAATTGTAAACATTCTGGAGCAATTGGTTTTCTTGATTTGAAAAAAACATTCCAAAGAAACAGTGTCTTCTGTTTGAAAAACATTATATATTCCTGAAGAAAACAAGGGTGATATTAGTATCATGAATGTAGCCTGGACTATAAGTTCCAATATCCAGAGTTGCAAATAATTCAGCCAGGGTTATTTCATTCAAGTTCACTGAAATTTGAATTGAATCTATTTCACTTCACATATTGTGGGCCATATGGAAAGAACAGAAGGAATACTTAAATTTCATCTGAATGTGGCCCGGGCTTATGTACCCAGGGTAAAGAAATAAATAAAACAAAAACAAAACAATAAAACACCCATAATTGTGATTTGATTTGCTTTTCTTTCTTTTTCTTGCCGTCTATTATAAAGACTGCGGGTTGCCCGCTAGTTGATTTGAAGGAGCCGGTCACTAAACGGGTTTTGATCACTCTTCACATGACGCAAAACTTATAAAGAGACATTACTGTAATTTCTCCAAGCCTCGTTTATTTACCTTTATCGGTCTTAAATGTGTTAGTGTCAAGATTTAGGCCCCCTATCTTAACAGGGACTATGAAGCCAGGTGAACATTTAATACTGCAAATTTTCAAAAGGTTGCAAACCAAGGAACCGCAAGCATCCAAAGACACCCCCACAACAGTTTAGGGTAGCTGTGGTCGGAGGAAAGGGCTTCTCAGTGACGTAGCTAATACTGGGGCATGAGGGAAGCCCTCTTGGGAAGAAGTGGAGAAAATCTGAACTTTGATGGTAATCCATTGAAAAATCAGTCGTTTTGTGACGCTATACTCAGAATCGGAATGATTTCCCGAACGCGGCTGACTCCACATGAACGGAATGACTTCCCCTGAACGCGCTTTTTCCCCTCAGAAACGATTCTTTCTTGGCCACGTATGGGTGCATACTCTAAGGGTGATGAGAGGAACAGCTCCCATAGAATCTATGGATTCTTCCTTACTTCCCCTTAAACATGTCGATGTTGATGACGCGTATGTTAGGATGTTAACACCCAGTCACTAAACTGTATTTTGAAACCATCGCCATCCAAAGACTCCCATTTTTTCGACAATTTTGAATCTTTCACCCAAAGACCTTCTTTAGAAAATGTCGCCAGGAAAAAAATCACCCTTATTATGGGCAATTTGGTGTCTTACCCAACCCAGCAAAAACACATAACATGTTCATAACATTTATTAAGGTTGGATTAATTTTTTACGAAAACATTGTTTGATAATGTTTGTGAAAACATTATCAAAACGGTTTACAATGTTTTTACGATGTTTTGAAAATGTTTGCTTACAAATGATTTTCGAAACAAATTTGCCATTAATGGTGAAACTTTTTATCAAACATAAGACAACATTTCTCACATTACTACAAAAATTAGTAAGCTTTTGTTATAGAGAGATTATCAGAACATTTTACTCTTGATGCAGTAAATTTTTGTATGTTTTAAAAAACATGAAACCGTACATGTATGGATATCGCCTTATGAACTTGTTCTAAATAATAATAACTTGATGATAATGTTTTTCAAAAGTTTTTTTAATAAAATTCTAAATGTTATTAAAAGTTCAGTTGAAAAAGTTAGAAAACAATTTGAGGATGTTAGGCAAACCGTTTTTATGATATTAGCGCAAACAATTTTTATTGATGTTCAGGCAACATACTTTTATGAAGTTAGGAAAACATTTGGATAATGTAGGCAAAAGTTTTTATATAGGCAAAAACATTTTTGAATGTTGGCAACATTTTATAAGTTAGAAAAAATTTTTGATGTTTAGGCAAACAGTTTATGATGTAGCAAACCATTTGGAGCAACTATCATGTATGCACGTGTATATATATGCATGTATTAACCCGCAGGCACAACTAACATACTAAAAAAAATCAAACCACAACAAAAACCATAATAGCCGCCAGAAGAAAAAATGACGGATTTTGGGCAGAGAAACAGCGATTTGGAGCCAAAATCCCCAAATTTGGGTAAATGTCAGCGATTTCGGGCAAAAAATTTTATTAAAAATTCTTCACGTTTGAAGTTTTTATCCAAGAATTTCACTTACCTCTCCAGAATTAACATTTCTCCCAAAGAAGGAAGTCTGGTGCTGCAATTGGGGGGGGAAGCTTTGGAATTTGATGTATTGGTGTAAAAAGTGTGAATTTGGGGGCTCAAGGGTATTGACCTACAAAATTTAAGATATTTAATGATGTCAACTCTTTGGGAAGTGCAAATAATTAATTTGAAAAAAAAGATGCTTGTTAAGCTTGGTTTTAATTGATCAGGGTTTTACATCATGATTACAATACTGACATGCCCATCCATCTACGTTCATGTTATTGCCACGGATTCCATGAATACATATTGCAACAAATATTCGCTGCATGGTTTCAGAGCCACTATCCCTTTTTTTATTTTATTTTGTTTTTGGTGAAACGCGGTATTTGGGCCCCTAAACCTACGGAAATGTTTTGAGTTCTCACATACTAAAAATCAAAACGGATGAAATATTGGCGTGAAACTTTACAGATTGGGTGGAGGTAAAGGCAATTCCTCGGGGGGTTTGGTTTGGGTGGGTAAGGGACGTGCCTCCGAGAGTTCTCGGAAGTAGGAACCATAATATACCATTTTTTTCCAAAAAGGGACATACCTATTACCAGCGATGCCCAAGTTTGGCAATTTAACCCAAAGTGCCATTTAGTTCCCAAAGTGGCATTTTGAGCACGGTTGGACAATTTTGCCGTCGGATAGGACAATTTTACTCATTTCCCAACAATTTTTAGAAAATGTTGGCTTCCGATTGGAAAAATTTGATAATTTTTGGAAAATTTGCAAGAAAACTTGAAAAACCCCACCCATTGCTATACCAAAATGAAATGAAAAAATTGATATACCATAAGGATGGGACAGGACAGATGTCGTGGCACATCCCCATATGGTCATTTGTGTGAGCCACCCCCGGGTCAATTATATCAAAACTTAAATCTTTATATACTTAAATCGGGCCATCCCTTTTAATTCCATGACACTGCAGGTTGTAAACCAGACATGCTTTCTTCGAGCTAATAATAGTATGTATATTTACTTTACGGCCAAAATGTTATGTCATTGTATTCGACCTCCCAGCCATTTCTCTGGTTTATTGTGCATGCAGTACAAACATTTCCAAGGAGGCGAGTGTCCAGTCAGTTCTTGTATTCTAGTCAGGCGGAAGGTCACCAATTATTGCTTCCAAAAATAGTTAATATCATGATGCTAATTAATGAATACAAAAAATAGCTTATTGGTCAACTGAAATGAGGTCTCTTTAGCCTCTTATTTTTTTTGTTCCAAAAATAAAGTAAATTTTAGAAAATATTAAAATATCAAAAGATGTCAAACTCGCCACGCGATACGACATTTAACGCGAGAACACAAAAAAGGTCACAAATTTTTGCGTCAATATAACACGCTGGAGATCATTTAGGGGAACGTTTTCAATGAATAAAATACTAAGTATAAATCAAATCTTGAAGGTTACAGGAGGGCCTTCTATTGTTCTCTTTGTCACCAAGAAATAAATAATTTCATACGAAAATAGCACAAAGGTCAAAACTCTAAGGACCATGGGTAATTAAAACCACGAACAGGAATGATACCTCGTACCCTCGACTATGGTACCCACAATTAACGTATGTACTCTTGTCAAACCACGGAGAATTCAATACCATTACTACTGTTTTACAACATGTTTGCTATGGTGACAACACGTTCAATTGCAATCTCAATGAAACTCTAATCATCTGTCAGCAGTTTGAATACATAAACCCCGAGCCAATTCAAGAGACACGATGGGAAGGGGATTACCTGAATAGGGTACACATTCAACATGGCGACCTCTGGGTCAACATGGCAGCCTCCTAAGAAAACAACATGGCGAAGTTCGATTCTTATAGTATAGATATATTTATCAGACGTTTAGTCTGTATATTGGAATTGAGTCTACTTTTGAAGGTCCAAAAATGTGTCGGCAGAATACAGTAAGTGTTGCATGTATTGGGGGTAGGTACTGCCGTTTGCAGGTGAGTGAAAAATTGAACTTTGTCGACGGTTTTTTTGTACCTCTCGGCTTAAGTCCCAGCTAGTCATCAATGATTGTCCCGGCAGGACGGGGACAAGCTAACGGACATTCCCGGCCAAAGTCCCGGCTAACATCCCGGCTTGCGGGGCAAACTTTTTTTGTACATGCCCGGCTATGTCCCGGCATTACCCCGCTATGTCCCGGGACCCCCAGGACCAGGAATGAAATGACAAGTGCAAAAGATCGGCGTATTCGACTAATTCCACTTCAAGGTGTGATCTATACATTGGTAACGATTCCGGAATATGCAAAAAACGGGGTACGACAAAAATTGGGAGCGCGCTTCGTTCTGGAATCTCATGTCTTTTATTGAACAAGATGTACCTTTTTGCGAAGGTTTTCAACTTGCATTGTGGACTAAAGACTATGGAAGAATCAAATAAATCAAAATCCAATACCCCATAATAAATTGTGTCAAATTATAAAAACTTATCTGCTGGTAAAATAGTTAATATCACACTTTGTACATGCAGTCTTAGGTCTCATCTATTGGTTATGGGATATGGTTAAATGTAAATGTAGATTGGAATAATGGGGCTGTAACGATCAGAGAAATTGATAGTATGAGAATGGGGGTGAGCATGGCAACTCAACTTTTGTTGTTGGGTAGGTATATGTGGTGCTGACTTCCGACTTAATTAAGAGCTTGGGCACGGAATTTTTTGATTTAATAGATCATAAATAATAGAATTATGGAGGAAACTTGTGAGGCTTTTTGACTAAAATTTGGCTCAAATTCACTGAGGAAAAACGGAGAGAGTATGGAGTAAGGGCGAGGGCCGAGAGATGGGGGGGGGAACTCTGGGTAGAGAGTGTGTCGTCCGACCTCTGAACTTAGGGACTTGGGAACTGCCTTGGCTTTTAAATTAGGGCCTTAGAAAATGGATTTGGAGGATATGCAGGCTTTTTTAAACTCAAATTTGGCTCAACTTAAGCTTCTTTAGGTAAAAATTTCCCAAAAAGGACCTTAAGAACTAAATTATGCGTCAACTGGAAGTATGTTACTATAGTGCTGATTGCTGAAAGGCGTGAAATGGGGATGTTGGAAGGATAATCCTGGGTTGTTTGGAAAGAGAATCATGGGATAGTTGGGGAGTTTTACGGGGTAATTGGGAAGGGACATCTGGTTAGGTCAGAAAAGATATGGTTGTCTGGAACGAGACCCATGAGTATTTGGGAATTGGGCCCATATTTGGTTAGTTGGGAAGGGCCACTCTTTGTTAAATGGGAGATTTTTAGTTACTTGAGAAGGATGCTCGTGGCAGCTGGGAAGTGGCTCTGAGACAGATGAAAAGGGGATCTAGTGTAGTTGAGAAGGGACAGTGTGGCAGTTAAGACCTTGGACACGGGGAGGTCAAGTGAATGGACTATAGTTGCAAAGGGGCCCTAGGATATGTAAACAGGGGCACTATGGTAAGGGTGACAAAAATTTACTAACACTACATGTCCTTCTGATCAGGTTTCCGTACGGAACCTAACAACCCCCGTCACACATCGGCGAAAGCCGAGAACCTCGAATTTCTAGTATGTTTGGATACTAGATGTTATCTCATGGATTTTTTTTCACTCAAGAATTTTCCTCTTAAAGCGACCTTGTTCAAAATCCAGGTCCTCTTGGGCAATTATTGTTTTAACATTTTATGACATTTGAGTGAACAGAACAAGGTTTCCCAACCTATTTGTCCCGAGACCCCATTTTCTTGACCTTGGCCTGCGGCGACCCCATTTGTTAAAAAAATAATATAGCCTAATCTCAAATACAAATTGACCAATCAAGAACACCAATTTAAGGTCTTGTGGAGAGCACGCTGCGGATCTTACATAGGGGCGTCTCGGCGCATGCCGCCTCGTTGGAATGGAGACAAAAATTATCCCCCCCCCGAAAAAAAAGAGAAAACGGGTCAGTGTTATTAAAACTGCCCTATGCCTAAAAGTTAAGGTTTTCATTATTAGCATGTGTTTGAATTTTGTATAAGAGGAAAAGGCTACAAATTGTAATCTGCATTGCTATTTCATCGATATTATAGTCGGAAAGAAAATCTACCGGCTCGTCTTTAACATTTCTCTTCTATATTTTATATGAATTTTGGCTTAAATCAACATTTCCTGAGCTTTTAGTGTACTTGACAGCTTTTCACGTAGACACATTTTCTGTGTGTTTTTTAGCAATAAAAAATTCATTACTAAGATTTATTTGACATATTAATTAAGGTTTGTAATTTTCTTAAACTTTGTTTTTTAAAGCTCTATCTCATGATTCAGTTCATATGTAATGTAGATGGCTCAGTTTCAAGTTATGACCCCTGTGTAAACGTAAGGCCCACCCTCTACGGGCTAGCGCCCATCGTTCTGCCCCATAATTTACCATTATAACCCTTCAGCTTTTTTTTCAAAACCCCCTTTTTCATGCCTTTACACAGGAAAAAAGAAAAAAAACTGCCATGATTTAAAAAAATAAGGCAATCGTCACGGTCTTGAGGCAGTCCTAGGGCCCTGTTCACAAAGTTTAAAGAGGGATGGCCTGATTTAAGAATATGAAGTTTTCATCTTGATAGATTGGTCTTCATCCCAAAACCCCCATCTGTAAAGTTTCGCGCGCGATATTTCAATCCGTTTTCATGTGAGAGCTAAAAACGTGATTTTGTAAGCCCCATAGAGTACCGTGTAAACTTAATATTGGTCGACCAAAATGGGGTACACTTCGCTCATAACTTTCAAATAAACATCCTTTGGCCCTAAGATTCACAGGGTAAATGAGAAAAATGTTTCTTCGATACCAAATGTTGACCACTTCCGTAAATCTGGGGCTTCTGGGGACTAGGCTATTACCTATCGGGCCATGGACCTTATAAATTAATCTTAGTTGAATTTAAGAAGAATCTTCTTCTTAAATGGGGATGGCCGATTTAAGGATATGGAGTTTTCATCTTGATTAGGATTGGCTTCACCGCAAAACCACATCTGTAAAGTTTCGCTCCGATATTTCAATCCGTTTTGATTCTAGAGCTAAAACCTGATTTTGTAAGCCCCATAGAGTACGGTATAAATTAATATTGGTCGACCAACATGGGGCACATTTTCGCCATAATTCCACCCAAACATCTTCTGGCTCTAGATTTCACAGGGTAAATGAGAAAAATAGTAAGCTTTCTTCCTGATACCAAATGTTGACCACTTCCGGTAAATCCCGGGTTCTGGGGCCGTGTATTAGCGATCGGGCCATGGACCTTTAAGTCTCTAACACGTCTTAAGAGGAATTTAATTGTAAGTAAAATTAATAGAATGAACCTATTTACAAGGGACCGTGATTGAACTTCATAAATCTCGTACGAAAATTCTTTGACATTTCTTCTTAAATTGGCTGAAACGATTTAATAAAACCGTGAATAATAACTCCTACTAGGTTTCGCTTTTATCTTAAAGGCTGACTCAGAGATTTCCCTATGAGGGCGCACTCAATTTCAAACAAATATTTTTTGCATGAACAGAATGCTTTGTCCATATACTAATCATTGTGTGAAAATAACTAGCTCAGTCGAAGTCCTTCGATAGAAATGCAACTTTTTTATAAAATTCCGGCTCCAGAAATTTTGTTCTACATGGGTCGTCCTATTGCACTTTATACTTGTGTTAAATGTTTACGCATGAAAAACAGAAATCCGATTCATCTCTACTTTGAATTAAGACATTATAGGGTGACAATCTTTAGTTCTAATGCTATTTTTAATTATCCATCTTAATTTTCTACTCAAAATAATTATTATTTCACAATCTCTGAGTCATCCTTTAAACGTTAATCCTTAAACTTATATAAAAACAGGGCCTGAAGTGTTTTCTACAAATATCGGCTATGTGATTAAGGGTAATTTTGTCAAGTGGTAGGAACAGTCGATGTTCAAAATTCGAAATCTGGATTTTCGACCAAAATTCAGGTTTTTTAGGTCGATAATTCCAAGATTTTCATTCAATACTCCCAGATAAAACTGGCATTTTCCAATTGATAATTCCGTTTTAGATTTTTTGACGCTCAATTCGTGAAGGGGTACCCCCTGCATCACCCCCCCGCCACAGCGCAGGAGGGGACATCCCTCCCGCACCCACCACCCGCACTGCGTGCCATTGTAACTGTGGTTATTTGCAGCCAATTCCACGCCCCTCATTCCAAAACTCCAAGTCCGCCAACTGGCACTTCAGTGGCAGCCACGTTTTCAATGCTAGTGGAAGGGCGCCGGGCAAAAAGGGCTACTATATCTACTGAATTAATTAATCTATACTCGATTCTACAGGGGAGCAAGGACAATCCTTAAAATTAAAAAAAAAACAGGTCTAATCTACCACTCTACTCCAGTGACAAGCAACTTCGATTGTGCACTCCACGGGCATGGTGTTCCCTTCTATAATCTTGGCACACGAAACATGCAAAAATCCACTTATATCATGACAATCGAATTGAATTTTAGTCTTTGAACATCCCAATTTTTTTATGTTTTGCTGCCAACGCTGGAAATTTCATCAAATACAATTCAATTCTTTTCATCCTAATTTTTCACCTTGCCCTCACCTACCTTTGACCGTGGTATGTGACCTGTAACCTCATCAACAAATGGGGGGTGCCAATTGCACCTGTGACCCGATTTGGTTAATCCTCACAGTTGTGGATATTAAGGCCAATGTTAACCCTTTTCACAACAACATACATAACAACAGACATCAGAAACAGTGGACAAAGTGTCCCTATGTCTTCCCTGCCTTAAAGCGGCACGGCATCATTTTCACAAAATATGACCTCCTAAACCTGTTGAAATATTTCGAGCTCAAAGTCATTACAGGTCAAAGGTATTTTTTTCACAATCCTCCGATTGAGCTGAATTTAACTGAAATATCCTGATGACATCCTAATCATTTTGAAAATATTTTTTGAGACACAGGTCATTAAGGGTCAAAGGTCTAATTTTTACAGCTACGTAATGCTTACAACGTGGCAGAAATTTGAGATGATCCTTATGACAATCCAAATAATGTTTAAATATTTTCGAGATCGAAGGTCGTTTAGGGTCAAAGTCACTATCTCGAACTGTGCTCAGATCTGTCTCCGGATCTAGATATGGTGGTTTTCGAAGCTAGGCTAGTTTCGAAGCTGGGGCAGGTTTTCGGAAGCTGGGGCTAGTTATAAGGCTTGGGTTGGAAGCTATCCGGGCTGGTTTTCGCTGGTTTAAAAGAAAGCATACATGTCATCAAAAACACCATTTTTGTGTCGCCTGCCTTAACGCAGAACCTGGCACATTTGAAAAATAGTTGCGCCCTCAAGATTGTTCAAAATCTATATTTTTGAATGGTGTTTAAGGCTTTATATACAAAGCCCGCACCCGAACTGATTAAGACCAAATCAGCTTCCTTAATGGGTAAACAGAACGAATTTTTATAAGTTACGTCGCGGCGACGTTAAATTCGCAGACGAAAAAAATGGCATTTAAACAGAAAAACACGCACGCCGTAATGCATGTTTCCCACGCTATGCCCACTGTTTGCTCGGTCATAACCTTTGTGGTTTTAATACAGTGAGGTACGATTCAAAGATTCATGTAATATACACGTTGTTGATTAAATTATGGAAAACTTAAAAGTTTGGCCTACAGTTACCTGATGTCTTTATCCTCAAATCAATGTCCCGATCTGTTTTTGGGTATGTTTATTTTTATGTGTATATAAAAAAAATATATCTCTGTTCTTCCAAGGCCTAGACTATCATTAGCTGGTCAAATCTTACATTCATTTCGAAGAAAAGGTTAAATCTACTTACAGGAGGATTAACAATCGATTAGGAGGATATGATGAATTGGTTTCTAAAACGTACCGTATGTAAGGTGAAACTCCGCTTAACTATATCTTTCCTTTTACTTTTATTGTAGGGGGATTTATATTTTACTTTCAGCGCTCCCTTTCAATTCCCTTCCGGCCAATCGCCCTTGGGTTGTTGAACGCATTTAAATGCTTATTGTCTGGCGAGTCCGCAAATCACATGAAAAACAAAATAAAATATTTTAACGCAAATGAGGAATGCAAAAAAATCGTACTCAGGTGCGGTCTTACATTTCCCGGTGAAGGTTGTCAATTAGTGGCTTATGATGGCGGTTCTAATTTTTTCTCCTTAGTCAAGAAAATGCGAAATAAAACAAAACGATTTCAAGTTGATTTTGCAGCGTCCGATGGTTATACATAGATTACCCTCTTTATTATTGGTAAAAAATAAAATGAGAAAATGAAAAAGACAAATACGGACATAGGTCTATCTGAACTTGGTAGATTGTGCTATCTTTTACGGTGCATGTTTATAAATTCCATACAGTCAATGGGGTCATTCAAGGGTCAATGGTTCGCAACCAACTTTCAAAAGGCTCCGATTGAGCTGAAATTTTGCTTGAAATGAGTCCTTATGACATCCTAAACATGTTACATATTTTCGAGATCACAGGTCCATTAAGAGGTCAAGGTCCATTTTTCAAAATGCTCCGATTGAGCTGAAATTTAATGAAATGATCTTTATGACATTCTAAATATATTTTAAATATTTTGAGCTCAAAGGTCATTAAGAGTCAAAGATCAAACTTTCAAAATGCTCCAATTGATCTGAATTTAACTGAAATGATCCTTATGAACATCCTAAACATGTTGAAATGTTTTTTAATCAAAGTCATAAATGTCAAAGGTCTTTTTTCAAATCCTCCGATTGAGCTGAAATTTTAACTGAAAATGATCCTTATGAACACCTAATCATGTGAAAATATTTTTTGAGAAACAAAGGTCATTAGAGGTCAAAGGTCAAATGTTCAAATGCTACTAACAGGCAGACATTTTGAAATGATCCTTATACAATCCAAATATCGTCGGGTGGATTACATAGTGGCGGATGTTTGACTTTTTTACATTTTTACGAAATTAAAGGGAATAGTACTAAATACAAAAATCTTCAACATGCCAAGTGCCGAACCTTGTAAGTTCTTCATTAATTAATAATCTTACTTAGAACTTTTGCAATTTTGAAACGTCTGTGGCATAGCAACGACTTTGGTGTATTACAATAGTGACGATGTTGAACCCTCTGTCAAAGAGTGTAATATACTTGACTTCCCACCAAGGCCTTTGTCTTAAATAATTTGTTCGTAAAATATTATTTAAATTTTACTGACACAATCCAAAATATGAAATATTTATAAATATTCTATGGTTAGTAGAAATTTTTATTATAGTTTACAGTTTCACAGCGTGAATCGGGCAATCCACTCAACCAAAAAAAATTCCGCGTATGTAATAAACCAAATTGAGCAATTCGCATGAACGGATGTTGGTATGACGGATGTTCAGAACGCCGATCGCTGTTTTTCCATAATGACGATGCTGAATAACGCTTAGTATAGGGAAAATTCAACATTCCGTCACTATGTTCTGAACAAAATCGCCGTTTGCGTATTTTTGGTGTGGGGGGGGACAGATATGATGGTTGACTTTTCGAATGTATTACATCCATTTTATCAAGAATTCATGAATATTAGCTAAAATAAATTTTTCAGTTCTTAATTTTTGTTTCTTAACGGATTGATTGTTTGAATCGTATGTGTGGATGTGTATGGACCCTCTAGAGTTCGCGATCTTTCAAATGCGATTTTCTCGGAAAAAAATTTTGTATTTTGTTTAACATCCGTCACTATGTAATACACCTGACGATATGTTTAATATTTTCGAGATCGAAGGTCGTTTAGGGTCAAATTCTACCTCGACTGTGCTCAAGATCTGTCCAGATCTAGATATGGTTGGGTTTAAAAGCTAGGCTAGGTTTCGAAGCTGGGGCTAGGTTTTTCGAAGCTGGGGTAGTTTTAGGCTTGGGTTTGAAGCTATCCGGCGGTTTCGTGGTCTTTGACCAAAGCTATATCTAGTTAAAGTTGATTAAAATGCACTAAATATCTCTAAGATTAAATTCATCCCTTAAATTATAATCATCTTTCTTTTTGTTACTGTTTTGGGATTGAACCCTCGAAGTCTATTTACGATAAAATTGTTTTTGCAACACATAAATTTTCTATAATGTTATAATAATTGTTTATACTTTGTCATGTATGGGTGCACATTAGAAAATGGCTATAGTTAATACATTTTTAAACAAATTCTCAGCAGCTCTCCGTTAGTGCCCGCCTCGGTTCCATTGGATCGGTCCCCATAATTAACATGATTTCCATGGACCCCGCTCCCCCTTAACTCATTAACTTTAAGACCGATTTCTTTTTTTTTTGGTACTAAAAGAAAGCACATTTAAAAGCCAGGCAATTACAAAACATTTCGGACAAAAACCAGCTCATCCGGAAAATCAGCCACCAAGGCGAAAATAATTTTTTTGGTCCATAACCCCCCCCCCCCCCCACGGTCACTTAAAGAGACCCTGGCACATTTGAAAAATAGTGGCGCCATCAAGATTTTTCAAATTATATATTTTCATCATGGTTGTAAAATCTTTTTATCTACAATAGCCCTGACCGGAAAGATTTAGTCGCAAATCAGTGCCTTTGGGCAGAACATTTTTGATAATAAAGTAATCCTGGGTCATTCATTAGTAGATGACGGACATGGCGTTTAACACAATAAAATCTAAGCAGGAGTTGATTCCCACGGCATCCACACTCTTTGGCCAGTCTGTGACCTGCGTATTTTAAAATCAATGAGTGCGAATCCATGATATTCCCCCCACTGAATAGACTCATTGTGATTAAGGTGCACTTCGTGATTCCAGGATCTTCTGTTTTATCATTTTTCACTAGATATCCATGAGAAAAGCTTATTCGCAACCTTTTTAAAGTTGGTCCCGACTTGCGTTTTTGTGTTATGAGGCACATGCCTCTTTCCCACGGTCGTATAGGCTACTATGGCGATAATTTTAGAGGCCCTAGGCCGCTAATTTCTGTTCGTTTAACTACAAACTTGCGAATTTTCTTACGATACAGCCAGGGCGTACTGGGGGGGTGCGGTGAGTGCGATGCACCCCTCAAAAAATGACAAAAGGTCGTTTTATCTGTTGAAGGTCCGCTTGTCATGTTGAAGGTCCACTTGTGATCGTAATTTGGCGCCTGTTATTGTAAGGGTTGTGGTTTTGTGAATCCTATTGGTCAATACACTGGTCAACCACACGCATTAACTATAATTATTATTTTGGGTTAACTCACACCCGAAGTATCATATGCTTCCTACCCCCTTCACATTTTGGATGCGACGGTAAACAATTTGGGGCAACTGCTGCGCATCAGCCGCAAAAAAGTGTCTCGACAAAAAAGGTCCACTTCTGGCAATCCGCACCCCCTCCCCTCAAATCAATTCCTGGCTACGGGCCGGATACGGCCGAATTTGCACGTAAGATTGGTATACAGGATACTAATTTTAACGGTTCAGATGACATAAAGATCTCACTTCTGTGGGGTAAGTTGGGGTACGAGGCGTTGAATACGGAACGGCAAACCTTAAAATTTAGTGCCTACAAATTTCCTTGTAGTTTTAGCCCAAACCGTTAGCCTACAAATTACCAGGTTGTTTTTCGCCGCAATTATTAATGCCCTATCTGTTTTGGGGTTCTGTTTTTTTTATATGCAAAATATTCTGTATTCCTTGCCCATGACCTAGACTTCATTGCGAGCAAATGAAGACTTTCATGAATTTTGTGAAATTGTACCAGTGCCGTTTAAGGGTTTAACCCTGTCTACCGAGAAGGGGTGTTGGCCACACCCGGTGCCACCGCCCTTCATGTTTTTTTTTTGCCTTGCCACCCCCTTCTCTCTTTGGGTGCCAAATTACTTAATATAATGTACTTGTCATATTTGACATTTTTTACTCTCCTTTTTCATGCCAAAACAACATCCACCGCAACTGTTTAAAAATAAAACACTAAAAAAACGGCGTCTTTTTAACTGGCAGCCGGGACTCACCACGTGCAGAACATAAAATAACTGGGTCCGTAAAAATACGAAACTATTGCAGGGAATGCTAATAACAACGTGAAACCACAGTTTTAACGTATTTTTGGTTTTGAATTGTTTAAAAACAATTACAATGTTCATAATTAAACCCGTATCTATTAAACGTTATTGCAATCTTCTAACATAATTTTAACTTTGTAGCAATGAAACATCATACACGGGACGTACATAAACTTCAGGCAAACATTGTAAGAAAAAATAAAGGAAGGAAACCTGAAGAAACAAAATTTACCAGGCATACAATTTGTTCATATGGCAATATCATAATTCAAGCGTGCATGTCACCAGTTATATAATCATGAATA
>JAMKCH010001211.1:0-71514 GCA_023653785.1 Ophioderma brevispina
GTAAAATTGGGCATTTTGATTTTGGGCACATTTATACATTCCGGAATCAAACCAGTTACCTGTATCTTAATAGAAAAGGGTATTAGCTTTAATTGATGCCAAATTTGCCCAAATTCAATCAGTGTTACTCCCTTGTGAGCTATAAACAACCACCCTGGAAATAAAGGGCGAAAATAGAAAACATAGGGCGAAAATACTAAAAATGTCGTAACTAAAAAACAGTAAATGAAGGAAAAGTAAAACAGTCAATCTCGGATATAATGAACACCAGATATAGGCGCTAATTTCTGGAAAATATGAGGAGGAAATATTGCTATCTTCATATACATCTGTAAACATATTGGTACACCAGTTGATAAAAAAAAAATTTGGAAAAAAAAGACAAAAGACGTCGTAAAAATTCATATTTTTTGGCACAGTACCACTTATACTTTCACGAAATCTTCAATGTGTTGTTACCTATCAAGGAATAGATAATTGTCTTAGATTTAATTATTATGATACAAAATCCTTTGGCCCAAATGGAGTTTAGTTGGTGACCTCTAGTGCTAAAAGCTAACGATTTTGGTGAAGAACGTGCAAATTTAGAGGCTCATTGACCTCTGACGTCAAGGTCCACCACTCAATGAGCTAGACTTTGGTTTTTGGATGTCACAAGAGATGACCTATACAGATGTCATAACAAGGACACCTTGGTAAATTCGGATAGAAATAAACACCTCTACTTGGGACCATATTGAACTGTGCCATAGGAGTTCATACTTCATTCATTGCCTTGTAGTGAAGCGTTTGTTTAAAACCTGTTTCCTGTTAAGTTTGAATTTTGTAATCTCTGTGCAATGGGGACTGTGTTTTAAAATATTTGATTAGAATCATTGATTGTTGAAAAACTACCCACAACGTTAATAGGATGAAAAAACGGGGGGGGGGGGGGGGCAATCACAGGAACATCAGGGGGGGGGGGCACACTCACCTATGAAAATGAAAGGATATGGCTTGTTGTATAACGGGTGGCGTTTCCAAAACCTGTGGTAGTTCAAAATTATAAAAACGGGTTGATGCAGGAGTATGGTTGAATGGTTGATGCCAAAATATAATCTCTTTTATACGAGAGACGGTTTCCTAATACTTTTTCTAATGATCAATCAAGTATTCCTTAATCATCTCAATCTCAATCAGACTCCTTTTTGTAAAGTACACGCTGGACTAGAATAAACATGTGGTCCTGCGGGATGCACACCAACATATTAGTACTAAACTAACAAGTATTTACACTAACATTGTACTAACATCCTCGCTATGTGATGGTTGTCTTTTTAAAAGGACGATCTTGGTGATGATTTTTTCGATTTTCTGATTTAGCAAATCACTGATAGTGCCTTTAAGTTGCACTTCATATGACAGTGCATTTGCAGTTATAATGTAGCCTACGTGATTTTTTCAAACAATGAATGCTACAGAACAGGAAAATATAATACCCGCCACCATACTTGTGCTCATGTTAATAACAGTAATACTAAGACATTTTCCTCAAAATGTGATGATTCCACAAAGTACTTTAGATACTGATGTAGGCCCTACTATAATTTTAATCTTTTGTTATTTCTGTGACTTTTCAAAATCTGTTAACTTGTTATCTTTTAATTTGTTAAAACTCAAAGGTACCATGCCAGCGACAAAGTTGTGGTTTTAACATAACGAAAAAAACATTCCACCACAACTGCAATTTACAACTTTCCAAGATTAAGTTGTTAAAAATAAGAAGAGTCCTTAAAAAAGGACAATGCCCTATGAAATTAGCTTCTGAATTAAATTAGCGCTGTTATATTTTTTGACATATCTGAAAATCTGCAATAGGGGGATGAAATTGTTTTGTATCTCTCCCATTGCTTAATTTACATAAAAATTATCTTTTAAATTATTTTAATTTTTTAGGTTTTCCTTTTTTTGGTTTTTTTTGTTCTTAATTTATATGTCCAGTATTTTTTTTAATGTACTTATGCACTTGTTTACTAGGACTTTTACTATTTTAAAGGGACACGTTAAAATTTTCAGAAAAGGGCGTTCCCATTTTTTTAAAGCCGGCGTTTTTGCATCTTTGATAATGCATTACCAAAGGGTTATTCACAAATGAAATGAAATAAGCAAAACATGTCATTTTTATATGTACGATAATACAAATCGCGTTCCCATGTGTTAGCTCAAGAGTTTCTAAATAGATCTAAGATCATTTTCCCCAATATGTGTAACATCTTAACAATTTAAAACCAAAAGAATGTGTCTTCATTTTACATGTCCACAGGCTTTTCAGCTCTCAGGATGTCCAAAAAATCACAAACTACAGGGTTTTTTTTCATATTTTTACGTTTTGAATTTTTTCTGGTGGACCCTACCTCATATTTCATTTTTTCGCAATTATGTGGATAGTGTTGTGGCTATAGCCATAGAAGACGACGTGGCAGTTTTCGGATGAACAGAGGCCGAACATGACAAGAATCTTCTCAGATTAATGGAGGTTGGCTCAGAAAGAAGGATGGTTTTTTAACAGCCAGAAATGTGTCATCAAAGCAACGCAAGTGACTTCTTTGGATCGGTGTACTCCAGTGAAGGAATCCGTCCCACCCGTCCAATGTGAAGATCCTCCAGAACATGCCAACTCCACAGACCAGGAAACCGGCAACGGTTCCTTTGGCTTATGAACCTAACCTAGCAATCTTTCATACCAAACTTTGCTGGGAAGGCAAAACCGCTGAGAGACCTGCTAAAAAAGACGTACCATATATCTGGGACGACGATCATCAAGCAACATTTGTCGATGCTAAAAGAAGCAATCGGAGCCAGGAATTGCCTCAAATACTACCCATTCCGCACACCTGCGTTCTGGAAGTTGACGCATCTCAAAAAGGACTGGTGCCCTGTCCTTCTTCAAAACACCAGCCAGGCATTCGCATCCAAAACTTGACTTCTGCTGAATCCAATTACTCAAACATTGAGCGGCAACGCGAGCATGGTGTTTGGTATCACTAGATTCCACACCTTTACCTTTTTGGTAAAGAGTGGGTTACCGTACACTCCGACCATAAGCCACTGTAGATCATCTTCAACAACCGCTCACAGTGCAACCCTCGTCTGCAACGACTTATGGTGAAGGTCCAAGGAGATATTTTTCTTGTCAAGTAAAGGCTTGGGACGACATGACGCTAGCATATGCACTCCATAGACTTCCCAACCCAGACAACAATGCATATATACACTCTAGACAGTGGCTTAGATGAATCTTGACAACCAGTGTCAAAAAAAAAAAAGAGATGACCTCAAAACATTGAACCTTGTCCATTTTGGACACAGAACCAAACAGGACATCCAGAAGGAAACCTTGCAGGATCCTGTACTCAAATCCTTTGTGCCAATCACAATGAAGGCTGCCCATACCATCAAAGAAGTACCCCAGGAAAGCTCGATCTTACTGGGGTTGCAGAGACTAGCTCGTATATCGAATGGTGTTGTTTTTAAAGGACGCCAAGTGGTCATCCAACAAACTTGAGGGCAGACATCCTCAAGCAGCTTCACCAAGGACTATGGTGGATAGAAAGACGCATCGATTTGCAAGGAATCTTGAATATTGGCCCGTCATCAGTAAGACCATAGAGAAAGCCACCAAAGCGTGTGATGCATGCCAAGAGTCCACCGTGGTCAACAATGAGCTCTACATCCACATGAATCCCATCCACTCCATGGAGCAAGATTGGGCGGATCTCTTTGAAGTGCATGGCGATGACTATCTGCTCATTTTTGATTACATTCCAAATACCCCTTGCTGTACAAACTAGACACATACTCGCAGTGAACCATTGTCCAGGCGACACCTGCAACGTTTAGCCTCTTTGGAAGCAACCAAGAGAGAGTGTCTCAGACAATGACCACATGTTTAGTGGGAAGCCCTACCAAGAGATGTGGAAGCATGGGAAGTGAACATACAACATCATCTCCAAGATATGCGAGATCGAACGGCATGCAGTAAAGACAGTCAGAACAATAAAATCTGTCCATCAAAAAAGTCAAAAAAAAACGTGCAAGATCTGCATGTTGCCCTGCTAACTACGAGCCACTCCAGTCGATGGAGACTTACCTATACCTGCTGAAATGCTCTTCCGGACGACCAATCCGCACATTACTTTCTTCCAGTTTCAACCTTTCAAACACACCCACAAAGGTGAGAAGATACCCTAACACCTCAACAAATACAAGGAAATTATGAAAGAGCACATGACAGGAAGCTGGACAGAGCAATCCTCCACTCCATGTTGGACAAAGGTCCGAATGTTCAACATCAACAACAACCATGGCAACCTGCCAACGGTAACTGAGGTTTTTCAAAGAACCGCATCATCTGTTGTTTTCTACCCCAAAGGAGCCCAATCGAAGAAATAGATCGCACTTGAGAGAGTTGATGTTAGAACCGCGAAAGCTGCAAGTCCATTTGTGGAGGAACCAGGAAAGCAACCCAGCGGATTCAGAAGTAGGAAGAAGGTTAATGATATCAAACACCAACCCACTTCCGACATCCAACCGAATGACAACAAAGTAAATTGGCCAAAACGCAGAAGGTGACTACCACCCGTCAGGCAGAGTCTTTCGGAGTCCATCTAATTGTTTAGGTATGAGTTTTAATTTAATTTTTTTTGTGTGTCTCCCCCAAACAAGTGGCTTTTTACCAAATTGTTATTGATGATCAGGCTGTGCCATCATCACCTTTTTTGTTTTTGCTAGAAAATTGGTCTATAAGCTCCTATATGCAAATTTAATGAATGTTTGCTTCTTATGTCCGGAAATCTACAGTACACATGCAAAATGTTGACTAGCATTTCAAAATAAACCCCACAAATACACATTTGGTATTTTGTGTAGTTTAATCGTCTGAAACTTTATTGTATCAACAACCATAATAACAGTTTTTAAATATACATGCAAGACATTGCAGTTCAAGTACAATTACACTACACACATACTGCACATGCCACATGCTGTTTTTTTCAAAGAGAAGGGGATGTTGTAATCTGATCTATTTGTTATGGACTATTTGATAACCGAAGTACCCCTTCACAAGCTAATCCATCTAACTTGCCATAATGCATACCGAGAACTGATCTGATAAATAAAATACTGATTTTACCTCGATACCTTGTCTCATTGGTTCACCATCATATAACAGGAACCACCTTAATCATTGCAATAGTAATGGTATACTTACTCATTGTCATACTTAATTAAATATTTTATGATGTGAACTCCACAAAAATATATTCACACTGAATCTGAGCTTTAATTAATGTAATTGTTTGTTTTTGTTTTGTAAATTCCTTTAACTGATATGGAATTCAACTTCAAATGACGTCGGTTTATCAAATGGCATATTACTTTTATGTCTTCCAAATTTTAATCGGCAAGACGACCAATGAGTATTTTTGTGTGCGTATAGGGTGTTCTTCAATCTGTTAATCGTTTTAACACACACTTTAATTGGAGTACCCCTAGCTTTCTTCACTCTCTTGGTTTATTCCCTTATCTCATCAGTCTTCCTGTAACCTTTTCATTATGATTTTACTCTCAATACAATTTTTGTCAAATGACTCAATCTTATAATATTTGTATGTAATCACTCATTATGAAGGGCTGTATACCAAGTAAATTATTTCGCAATTCCTCAATACAGCATGTTGTTTTACATGCATAGGTCAATTCCACACAGCTATAGCATTGACACCCGATCCTTGGTTGGTACAATCGCCTGCTTTTTGTCAATTTCAACATGAGGTGTGGTAATAAGCGAGTGGTTTTAAAGTGGTCAACTTATAACAAAATTACCAAGGTAAACTTGACTAATATACACCGATTTCAACCAATGACACTTCAAAATTAACTATTGCAACCCCCACTTATGATACTAGACTATTTTTAACACTTTTAACACATAAAAATATTGAAAAAGCTACGCATTTTTCACATTCAGTAATAGGTGACAAGCCACAAGAGCTCACAAGTTCAGATATATCAACCATGCAAGGCTGCAAGCTACCAAGAAATAAACCGTGGTTACATTTAACCTTGCACCATAGCTGTGATAGCAGCAGAGGGTGTTTTCAACTAACAAAAGTATTGTTCAGCTAATATCTCCCACACTTGAGTCAAGAAGATAAATGACCTTTAGTGCTAATGGAAGTTGATAACATAACTATCATCTACCTAGAGAAGCATGAAATTTAACTGGCCAAGTGGTTATCAGACTAGGCTGCAACTGCAATGCCTCTCTAGGATTGCATTGATAATGCATGGCTTTCAGCTTTCACACAGCATGCACCTACATTGTAGCAACACAGACAATTCAGCATAATCTTTGCCTACCAACACAATTCATGCCAAAACACAAAAGGCCGAACAAAATTCCCCAAAACGCAACATCCGCTCAGAATTTTCAAAATCCACAACATAACTTTTCAAAGAAATGTCTTACTGCATCCCTGCAAGTTCAAGAATTGGACAGACATGAGAGACTAGTTCATGAGAGAATATTGGTTTCCTACTCTAATTTGCTACGTGATGACAATAGCCTATATATTATAGGCTAAAAGTAAACACATTTTGCCATAACTTTGTTTCCAGATGAGCTAGAGTAGTCAAACTTAAGTATATTGTAGGAGGGGACAAGCCACTACTAACCATGAATCATTCTCCCAGGGTCCTCCCCTGGGTCTGACAGGGGGTGGGGAAATTTTTTTTTTTTTTAAGATTTCCCAAAAAAAAAAAAAAAAAATCTTTTTTTTTCTAGATGAGTTAAGAGTAGCCAAACTCAATATAAGTTTAGTCTATAGACTGAAAGTGTTTAGACCTATGCTTTTCATAAGCTCCTAGGCGACTGTCTAACTGCCCGATATGGAGTTTTGTTGAGGTTTGGGTCCAACAGTTCACTTAGCTTCAAGTGCCTTCCATGCAGGCAGACTGGCTTATGGACTTTTTTGGTCTCCACCTTCTTGCGTCAAGTATAGACTATACATACACAATGTACACCCATAGTATTCAATGCCCCAGAGCTGCACATACTCTAGGGAGAAAAAGCAATCCGTCCATACCGCCATTGGCGGTTTACAGATTTTTAAGCTATATTCCTGCAAATTTGGAATATTTCCACTTGTTTGGGTGAATCACTAATACATGTAGTGTCTTTAATGAGGGATGTAACAGACATTTCTTCAAATCAAGCGTAAAAAAACAGTGATACTGAGTTTATGTTCACACACATGACAGACACTAGGCCTATGCTATGGTAATAAAAAAATATTGAATATTTGTATTCTGACGGCAAAGATTTGTGTTTCTTTTATAATCTTTTTAAAAAAAAAAAAAAAAAAAATTAAGTTAACATTTAAAAGGCAATCTTAGAACTTGACAAAGCAAATGTGGACAAGAATATGATATAGCTCTCAAAAAAATAATACAGTGACAAGGCTATTAATTAGTGGGGGCACCAGACTTCTTTTTCTGGGGGAAAGGAAAAGTGATTTTTTTGGGGGGGTACCCAAAATTTTGAGATCTTACCCAATTTTGGCCAAATTGCTGATTTTTGCCAACATTTTGTGATTTTTTGCCCCAAATTGCTGATTTTTCCAAAAGTCTATCTTTTTTCTTCTGGCCAGGAGGGGGTGGCAATTGCCCCTGCCATAAATGGATCTCAACAAGCAAATGGTAGACTAGGCTATATTACATATTGTCAGGTAAGTTATTAGAATTCAACAACACCTCAATAAAATGTTGTGCACATGTTGGAACATTAGACGAGTCATCTCTTTTAGTCTCCTCTTACAACATGCAGGAAATACATCGGGCCTCTTCTTTACTCTAAACCCCATATTGTCAGAGGAAATAAAGGATAAGCCTATACTGGATGTGATTTTGCTTATTGTTGATTATAGTAATAACCTGCATACCTTGCCAATTATTTCCCGTAATGTAAAATACTTGTCATTTGGATCTCCAGCCTCAGTCAGTGGGGCATCATAATCATAGCTTGTGGGCTGTGGACTGTATGCCATGTTTGCACCATTCCAAAATCCAAAGTTGGTTCCACCTTCAAACATATACCTGTAACAATCAAAATCCTGCCAAGTTAAAACAAGTGAGATCCCCTAACAGGGACATACATCTAATGGGGTTAATTAGAGGTCAATCATCTGTGTGCACCCAAGATAAGTCTTGGGCCAGATATTCTTTTGACTCAATATGAAACTAATCGGTCAATATGTTTTACAGTAAGGACACAAAACAATGTGAAACCCGAGAAAACATATAAAAAAAGTTATATGACCTTTGACGTAGTTCTACCTAAGGTCATTTTGTGCAAGAGTGATAAATATTGGAGAGTACTGCAACTTGTTTGTATAGATGGACAATGGAACTGTTGACAACAGAATGGCTGTTTGTGACAAAATGCCAACAATGACTATAGCAGATTTTAAAATAAGTGAGACCTCATTTTAGGTCTGTCCATTCACCATGAGAAGTAGGAGGAATTATTTTAATGGCCACAGGTAAAAAGGTTTATGGTACCCATACAATGTATAGTAATGAAGCTAGTAAATAATGTTGACCTAGAATACGTTATTTCACATATAAGATAGCTTGGATATTTCATTGAAGTGTCAGGATGAAAACACCAGCAACTGATTCATTAAACGTTGTTATTTGAACATAAATTTACCTTTGACACTGCAAAATATCATTCCGTATAACAACATTGGAGAAATAATGCATTCTTTATCAAAGCACACATAACACAACTAAGTTTTTATTTGGCCATCAAAATGGGCCAACCTTGTATTAAGAGATTAGAGCAAAGCGGATTTGACATCCGGGCTAACAATGGCAAGTCCTATCATTAACAGACCATTGTAGAACTGAATGCATCAGTTTCCAATAAGCAGATTCTGTACAGTAGCTTTGTACCATGGACACAATATGTTTTGTAATGGCAACAAATATCCCCCTATCGAAATATGCATGGAGTCTCACTTAATTTGAAATCTACTATAATCTGCTATGAAAAATCTCCCTTCTGGCTAAAGCTGAATGCCAGGGGATAAAAATGCTTATTTATTTGCAATATATGCTTCTTTTCAGACTAATCCTAACCGCACTGCTGCATTGTTGTCACTATAGTTAGTGGTTTTTACTTTGGTTTTTTTTTTTTTTTTTGTTTTTAAAAAAAAAAAAAAAAAAAAAAAGCAATATTAGCACATTTTTTGAAGAGCGCCCCCAATTTTCAAAATTTGATATTTTTGCACAGTTACGTTGGTAATTGTCTAGGAAACTATACCTGCGAACGAGAATGCTAAAAAATGCGTATTTATCACAAAATAAGCGATTTTGTAATTAGAATTGGGATCCCAGATTGGACTTAACGGCAGAGCTGGAAATGCTACGTTTCCAGCTCTGCTGTCCATCCATGATGAAATAGTGCCACCTCGAGAAAATAACCTCTAACTTGGCTTGCCTGAACTATTAAATCAACTAATGGATGAGCGTAGACACGTACATGGCGCTATTTCCCGGCTATTTCACATTGGAAGGCCATTTCAAGCAGCCGTTGCACGTTGTATTATTATCGGGGATCCCCGATAATAATTATTCTAGTACAAAATTCCTTCGTTTGTGACATTTTCGAGCTTAACCATTCACAGGTATAGTTTACTAGCCAGTTACCAATGCAATCGTGTAAAAATCTCCAAATTTTTGAAAAAATGGGGGCGCTCTTCAAAAAAATGTGCTAATATTGCTTTAAGAGATTAGAGCAAAGCGGATTTGACATCCGGGCTAACAATGGCAAGTCCTATCATTAACAGACCATTGTAGAACTGAATGCATCAGTTTCCAATAAGCAGATTCTGTACAGTAGCTTTGTACCATGGACACAATATGTTTTGTAATGGCAACAAATATCCCCCTATCGAAATATGCATGGAGTCTCACTTAATTTGAAATCTACTATAATCTGCTATGAAAAATCTCCCTTCTGGCTAAAGCTGAATGCCAGGGGATAAAAATGCTTATTTATTTGCAATATATGCTTCTTTTCAGACTAATCCTAACCGCACTGCTGCATTGTTGTCACTATAGTTAGTGGTTTTTACTTTGGTTTTTTTTTTTTGTTGTTTTTACATTGTTTATGCCCCTTACTTACTTTTTTGCAGTCTGGATATAATTGGGTTTATCACTTTTAACTTCATATGAAACGCAAAAGATTACGATTCTATCAGGGGAAGGGCGGCCAGAATCCCAAATTTCAGACGTCGCCATGCATTGGTTTAACAGGAGGTGTCAAAGCGAAATCTTGACGAAAAATTCTGAATTTTTTATATGTTGTCAAAAGGCTTATTTTCTTATTCGCCAAACATCGTAGGATTTGAAGAATGTCAACTCCACTGGAAGGGTTATTTCTGAATTTTTTTGTATGAATAACGAACAAGGACGAGGTTGTATATGGGTCATGGGAACACCCATGACCGACCCACATCAAAGCACCCAAATTGGTTTGTGGTTTGCACTCAGATTGCTGTTTGTAATTTCTTTTGACACTTTTGGTGAGTTGCTATAATGAATGAGGCTTGGCCGCCAATGCCTGATATCTATATTAGAGGTGCATTTTGTGATTCCAGCACGGTGTCATAGGCCACTATACTATAATTTCTGTTTACAGACAGAAAATACAAATTTCTTACAGATACAAATGAATTTGCACATAAGATTAGGTACACATGGATTACTAATGTGAATGTTCCAAATGATATCAAAATCTCAACTTTTTGAAGTAAGTCGGGGGACAAGGCTGTGGATCACGAAATGGCCCTTTAATAAACAACTCAAAACTCTTAAAGCAAATACATTATGAAAATTCCATGCGCTTACATATTTACTGATGCCCCAAGTTTCAGGATATCATCCAACGACTTAGCCACTTTGCTCTTATCTACTGTTTGATGTTTCTGTCCCCAGTGATCTAACCAACCAGTGTAGTATTCGGAATTGACCTGGGTAACAAAAAAAAACATTCATACTTTGTCTCCACTACACACGATTGCACAGACGGTGTGCTGGGCCTTCTGGAGTGCCTTTTCTGCAAGTTTGGTTTAAATCCATCAAAGAATGAGGATATTACAGGCAAAATGTTAACCCTTTTTCACAACAACAGACATCAACAACAACAACAACAGACATCAACAGTGGACAAAGTGATCCCTATGTGTCTTCCTGCCTTAGGGCAGGCGACACAAAAATTGTTTGATTGTCCATAGATGCCTCTGTGAGAATGGGTCGGTCGGATTTTTTTTTTTAATTTTTTTTTTTTACTTTTTTTTTTAGCCACGTTAATATGATATTGCATCACATTCAGATTGAGGTATACAATAATTAAAACAATGCAACTTCAATGAACAATGCACTGACATGTTTTAATATAACATTTTCAACATGAATGATAAAGCCTCAAAGGAAACTTGTTCATTGTTTACACTTTACAAGGCCGTGTGAGTGCGTACTTGCACTCAATGTGGTTGCACACGGACGATATTAAGTATAAGCGTTGCTTCGGCATCGCACCATCAACTCCACCCTCCTTGGACGAGACCTGTATTCTTGAGAACTTTTCTATATCACAAATATCATGGAACATCTCCAAGTTTTTGTTTATGTTGCAAGATAGACTAACTATCATCTTGGATCCCACAATGTGTGTTAGACTCAGTTCTCAGTCCCTATCATACTGATATACATGTAGGCACTATTTGCCCCCACCAAACACAGTGTGGGTCATGCCCATAGCATAGGGGTATTGAAGTGACTTTGGGGAATAATAATAAAAATTATCATATTTGGAAACTGATTTCATTTTACATTTCACATCATACACTATGGCTGGTGACATACTGCTAGTGAGAAAATATTGCGAATTGCGCTTGAAGGACGATGACCTGGCAGACAACACTTTTTAAAGTACTTTTTGAGACATACCCAGGTATTTTTTAGCAGATTTTGGCACATTTTGACCCATTTTTCTGATTTAATTTCAATTTCTTTCAATTTTTTTCTTTTTTTCACTCAAAAAAGGGGGGGGGCAGATTCTCCCCCTAGTATCTCGGAAACGAATTGACGAACTATCATATGTGTGGTACCAATGGATAGCTATGACCCTCCCGAGTCCATTGATACCAAAAAAAGTACAAACATACCTTGTATGACATCAGAGTGACGTCAAACATGACGTCATGCAAAAAAGCGAAAATCTTTGGCCATGATGTGTGTCAAAGTATGCGCACACATGCTCTTACTACAAATAAATCAAATGTGATGTGATCTGGGAAAACCTGTCGCATGTCGTACAGGACAGTTTTGAAAAATAAAGAAAATACCTTAAAATCTGTTATGTTTTACTTTATTTTTTGTCAGATTGTATGAGGCATAACTTTGATATGTGTACCAAAGAAGAAAGAAGTAAAAAGTTATGGAAACTTTATATTTCAGACTTTGCAATGATAGTCAAAACTCAAAATATAAATTTTGCACCATGTGGTGGGTTTTCCCAGATCACATCACAAATAAATAAGATAAAACATAGTGTAACTGTATCCTTAGCACAAAAACTGTATTTCTGCTGTTCCGTGTAATTTCAATGCCACGTCATAACTGTAGGTCCGATTTTGTTCAAAATGGTCTTAAATCAAGCGCAAGGCTTCAAAGAAAAAAGTCATGCAGTTTCGGCCAGCTCACTGTTGATTGGTTGGGATTTGAGAAGTCTATATCCACCGGTGGACGAAAAGTGGGGCACTCATTGAGAATGTGATCTGCAGTCTGTGATGGAGAACCTAATTGGCAGGCTGGAGATGGTTCGCAGCCCCCATCGGTGAATATTATTGCTGTTGAAACGACTGACTCCTGTGCGAATTCTGTTCAAGGTGACCCTATTCCTTACGTGGATGATTGCTACCAGGTGGGAGTTCTGCCATAGGTATGATAGTGAATTGGTCTGGTCTTGAGGTATCTAGCCAGGTAGTATTCCATGTCTGTAAGATTTTGAATGGAGAACTGGAGACTTTAACAGCGTGTCAACATAAAGGTCGACGAGAGCACAGTCTCCGTCTGGCGAGCTGGTGTGATTCTTTGATAGTGTTATGCAGCAGGTGCTTGTTGTGCAGCACAGCCTTATTCACCAATTTCTGTGTGTGATGTTCTCTCTGCAGCACTTCAGGTACAATGCTTGAAAGTACTGGTAGAAACTCAGATGGAGTGGGACGAAGGCAGCCAGTAATGGTTCTCATGGTCTTGTTGAGTACTGTGTCGAGCTTCTTTGTGTGAGAGCCATTGCACCATGCTGGGGTGGCATACTCAGCAGCACTGTAGACCAGAGCCAAGGTGGTGGTGCAAAGAGGTTATTCCTCAAAGATACCTTTGCACATACTGACTCTAGATGCTGCCGATAAGTAAGCAGCTTACATATCGGCAGCTTTCTTAGAAAAGTAATTACTATACTTTGTCTTGTCTGAAGTATGAAGTGACGATGCGTGCATATATACCCAGCGCCGCCTTTCAGTTGCAGTGCGATTTTAGTGCACTTGTGCTTTACCTACGTGCGCGCCGAAAGTCGGTACAAAGTACACGTCGCTACTTCATACTTTGAGCTGGACAGAGTATAGGTCTCTTCTAGGACAAAGTTCAGGTGTGACAAACACCACTCCAGAGTGGTTTTATTCCAACAGCTCAAGTTGCACAAGTGAAACGCACAAAAATACACATAAAAGTTATGTAAATTTGGCAGTAAACCCTTCCAACTGATCCATGATCTCCTGTTATCTTTGCCCTAAGGTTCTCAATTTACTATAAATAGGGCCGTCTACTCATCCGGGTCACTTGCCGGTGCTTAGCCTTTATCATCGGCCCTCGTTGCGCAGTATCACTCCACGACACACAACACTGAGCGTGCTTTCTAATAAATCCGAATCTTAGTTCATCGCAGCCCTGGTTCATCGGAGGTGATAAACAAACGTGTGTTTCTGCGAGGCCGTTTGCGTTTTGAACCCTTTATGACCATTTCTTTGGATTGTTTCTTCCATGCAAGTGAAACGAATAGGCGTTCTAAAATGTGCATGTTATTTCTTAACTAGCGGCAACCATTCCAGTCTCTTGCTATCACTTTATATAAAAAATCGGCGCATTTTATGCCAGTTTTACACGGCGGTCTATGGGAATCATCACCTCCCTTACCTCAAAATGGCCGAACTGTGACGTCAGCGTAGACAGCCCTATTACATTAAAAATTAAACCATTAAAATTAAGATTGTTTAACTACAAAATGAAAAGGTTGGAAATGACCCACTGACTTAACTAGGGGCCCTTCCAGGAGGCTAATCTGGCTATTATATTCCTCAGAGTAAAAAATGTTGTTGGCACCGAGTCCCAATCTATCCATTTTTATATTTTAATGGAAATGTGTCTATGTCCCTTTAAGTGTGCCAATCTGGCTTAGACGGATTATACACGAATCCGATTTGACACATTCCAACACCTCACTGGCAGCCATAGCTGGGGTGCATCCTGCTTGAATTCACCCAAATGTGCAGATTAAGTGTAGCTTTTGAATTATACTTAATCAAGCGTGGTAAAGAAGACCTAACAAAGTTTGGTTAGGTTTGGGTTGGATGCCCCCCAGTAATGGCGGATCAATTCTGACCATCATTTGGCTGGTCGGATTTGTCTATAGTTCTCTATATCCAAATCCACATCCCGATATAACAGCAATGTAGCAAAAATCTATACTCACACTAGGCCCTTTTGGTTCAAACTTCTTTTGTGCAGCAAATGACACAGACGGGTCACCACCTGTAATATATAATGAGGCTGACACAATTAAACTACACAAGTAACAATTATTGTTAAATATATAATAATTCAGGACTTGCTGTGTTAAAGGCTGACTCAGAGATTTCCCAAGGAGGACTAGGCACCCTTAATTTTAAAACAAATTCATGCTTTTTGCATATTCATTATGCTTGTCCATATACTAATCACTGTGTGAAATAGCTATGCTCAAATAGAAATCCTTCATATTGAAAAAATTACAACTTTGTTATAAAAATTCCAGATCTGGAATTTTTTTATGTACACAATATCCTACGGCACATACTTTTAATTCAGTTCTTTAAATGCTTACAAAAAATTTCCACAAAGCAGACTTTGGATATGTAGAATATTAACTTCTGCATCCGCCAATACCAAAATCGAACACGGGACAATTAATTCCAGGTTATGATCCCCTAAAGGTTCATTCATACCTCACTGCACTGTGCAGTGCAGTGCTGATATATCGATCACTTGCTGCAGCAACTCAACGTAACCTGCTGCACCTGCAGTTAAAATAAATTTAACTCGGTTGCAGTACCGCAATGCAGTATACTGGACAGAGACCGTAATTCGAGCACTGCAACTTACCGCAACGCACATTGTAGTATGAATGAACCTTAAGACATCTCACGCCTGGCCTATTTGGAGAATTATCCATAGTGTGTGAGCTAGGTAGGTGGCAGCTCTGTGGAGTCAATTCAGTACTCACTTAGATTGGTGTTACATTAGTTTAACTACAGTAGGTATGATGGTCACACATCATGTACTAGAAAATGGGGATCAAATGCATGATACAATGGTAAACTTGAGAATGCTGCAAAGTCGGCCTACATCTAATTGCCAAGAAGACAGAATATATGACCGTCAATGAGGAAGATAATCATCAACCTATCTGTACTACAGAAGCAGAGAAAGGTCAGGGACTTCCAAGTAACTAGATCCTATGTTGCCAACAGCAAAAAAAGACTTCTTGTCGCACAGGACAAGCTTGGAATGTCTTCAATAAACTATACCACTTTTTGCAATCTGGTATCTCCAATTCAACCAAGCTGAAGTTTTTTAGAGCCTCTGTAGATAGTATCCTGTTATATGGATCTGCGAGCTGGACCATGAATAGTGAGCTACAGGAAAGACTGGATGGCACCTAAACCATGCTTCTTATGCAAGTACAAAACATATACTGGCATGAGCACATGACCTATGCACAGATATATGGAGATAACCCTCTAATTTCATTTTCTGTTGCCCAATGATGAGCTTGATTTGCCGGTCTCAGACATCACATGTTCGAGGTTACCATGCCAAAACAGGGAGGGGTTGTCACCCCTTAAACTGCATTGACGTTGCAGCTGGATCCATCCGACATCCCAACTTAATGACACACAGGGACATTTGGCTTAATTATAAGCCCAATTGGGTTAATTGTCCATTACTGGTCCTAGCATATCATATCTTTCACCTATTTATCTTAGTACAGTTTACAATTGATACTTTATGTATTATTATATAATATACTGTATTTTTTTCATTTCTGTCACATACGATATGTTATGCTGAATAAATTGAATCTTGAATCTATCAATCTATAAAACAGACAGAAATCTTGTACAGTAGCCTATGGGGCACCGTGATACAAACATCTGTTCATAACATCAAAATTTGCATAGTCATAATCAAATGAAAATTTGAAAATAAACTTTCTTGGAAATATCTAGTGAAACATAAAATAAAACTAGAGGCAAATTGTGCTCGAAGAGCATGAACCTAGCCGAGGGGATCAAATGATCACTTGATGACTAGGCCAGACATCTGTTTGAATGTCATGTTAAGGGACACTAAATGGCTGCAATGATCACTTGCTGATCACTAATCACAATTTTGTGTACACCCTATGTGCACTGACCATAGACAATGAATGTGCACAACTGTCATATTCAGAACACCTTATTTGTCAAAGAGGGAAATTTTCACGTATTAGCCAAAATGGTCAAATGACCACAAGATGACCACTGATCCAATATCTGTTAAAACCATAGCGCCTATGCACTAATGAAAGGTGACGCATACACTTAAGTGTCATGATAATAGCCACTTATTTGCAGCACAACACCATAGCTTTTCATAAGATTTTGGCCAACAAGTCTAGTGATTATACATGTAGCAATTGATTTGTGGCAGAAACAGCAAAAAGGAGGGTAAGCGCGACTGACCTGTAATGACCCCTGCATGACCTTTAACTGCAGTCTGTGAACATCCCATATGGGCCTTGGATCAGCGGTTCTTCTGACCAAGTCTTGTGATTGTAGCAATTGATTTGTGGCAGAAACAGCAAAGAGGAGGGTAAGAGTGACTGACTTGTAATGACCTCTGCGTGACCTTGACCCAAATCTCACACGAGTAACTGTCGCTCTCCTCAGCGTCATTTCCAACAGATCTGAAATGCGCTCGGATCATGCTGCTCTTGAAGAAACCGGACTTAGACGTTAAGTTCTTGGCCAATTATCGTCAATTTCGAAACCTCCTGTTTAGGGAAATTATCAGAAAGGATGCTGCTGCCAGCAGTTGCCAAACGTACATAAGTAGGAACAATCTTATGCCCCCGATGCAGCCGCATATGTTCCATTCATAAGCGTTGAAACAGCGCTATGAGGGTCAACAATGATATCTTGTCTTTCTCTCGACAACCGGAAAGAGACGTTATTAGTCTTGCTTGACTTCAGCGCTGCGTTTGATCTGATTGATCACAGCACATTCCAAAAACTTCTTGATTGCTTAACCATAACTCTATGGGGTGGAAGGAAATGTATGGCACTGGTTCTCATCATCCCTATTGGTAAGAAAATGCAATCGGTTGCCATTGGTGATTTCCTATCTACCCGTTATTCTAAATGTGGTGTTCCACAAGGTTCGGTAGCAGGACCATTTGGCCTTCACTTTGTTCAGTGCGTCGCTTCAAGCTTAACAAATCACATGGTCTTGAATGTGTTGTATACATGCTGATGACAGCCGCAGCTATATCTCTCATTCTCACCTGGATCTCCAGCTATCAATCAGAAGTCGAAGCTTGCTATTGCGCATTCGTGCATGGTGCAATCTGAATAACCTTGTCTTAAAGACAGCAAGACAAGCTTTATGACTTCACATCCAAGTTCGTCACTTCTCAATGGTCACCTTCCATAAAGATCGGCGACACCATAATCTATCCTTCACAACGAGCCCGAAATCTCGGCGTTACTATGGATTCCAAGATGGCATGCTTTCTCACGGTCAACAACATGTGTAGAGGGCCATGTTCGCATCCAAAGGATCCGCCGTCATTGCGGCATTACTCTTTATGACACCACCTTAAAGCTGTCCTTCCTTTGTGACGTCCAAGTTAGATTCATGCAACTCACTGCTGTTTGGATTGCCAGATAAAGACGTAATGAAAGTGCAACAGGTTCAAAATACAGCAGCACGACTTGTCCTACGAACTTCACGACATGAGCAACATAACACCAATTGGCTAAAAGCACTTCACTGCCTTCCCGTTCATCAGCGAATCTCCTACAAAATACTCTTGTTGACTTATAAAGCTCTTCATGGATTGGCTCCTGTATTTATCTCCGATCTTATCGTCGATATGTGCATGCCAGAAGCTTGAGATCGGGTTCCAAATCTCGCTTAGTTGTGTCTAGTTTCATCGACAAAATTCTATGGTGACAAGTCATACGCAATAGCAGCGGCAAAGTTATGGAACAATCTCCCAGATCATATCACCCAAGCACCTACCATCGCCATATTCAACGTCCGTCAGCTGAAAACCACTTGTTTATGCAAACCATTTTTCTACCGCTATTTACTTTTGCCTGTATTTTTTATTACAATATGATCACTATTAATTTGTTGTCCAAATGTGAATTTGACTCTTGTATCGCGGTTATGCAACTTTTGTTTCACCCCTGTTTTTTTTGTTTATGAAATAAGCTCTATGCTGAAGATCATGGCTAAGGGATGATCGTGCTGGTAACCTCTCTCCCTTCAGGGTATTAGGCCGTATAATGTACATTGTGAATTTTCATGTTCTAACCATTTGTCACGTTATACGAGTTCGTTGTATCGCAATTTTTACTTTCCATTCCCCCCTCCAAAACCCTTTTATTTTTTGTATATGCCTGATGCTGAAGATCATGGCTAAGGGATGATCGTGCTGTAACCTCTCTCCTCCAGGGTTATGTGTGCTATAATTTTCACCGTGTTTAATTATATAATTTGTATTTTTCCTGCATTCTCTCTCCGCTGTACCCCGTTCGGCGTTTTAAAACTTATTCCTTGTCATCAGTGCTACCGTACTTGTGGAATCGGTGGAACCCTTTTAATCGTAACTGTGACTTTTCTCATGAACTATAACGGGGATGCCGTTCTTAATCAAATTATTTTTGTTCTGCTTCTCACATTATGGTGCCTTGTGCTTGTTAAATCTTTTGCTGTTAAAAATACTGTTTCATTCATAATTCTTTGGCGGCTAAAATGGTTATTTGGTTGTTTTGGCATGCTTTCATTTATACAATGCTTTATGTACCATTGTTTATAGTTATGCTTCATCTGTATATATATAGATTCTGTGTAGGTTCTGGTTTTACAAACATTATTTGGATTTAAATTCATGTATATTTAAGGTTTCTTGTAAAGTGCATGTGAGACATTTATAATTGCGATACAAATTCCTGTTATTTTATTATTAATCTGTGTACAACCCCATATGTCCTTGGGTCGTGGTTCTTCTGACCAATCTAGTGATTTTTGCAAATGGAGTTGTGGCAGAAACAACAACAGGAGGGTAGAGCAGACCTTGTATGACCCTGCGTGACCTTTGACCCCAATCTTTAAACACCCCATATGGGCCTTGGGTCATGGTTCTTCTGACCACGACTGGTGATTAGAGCAATTGATTTGGTGGCATAAACAGCAACAAGGCGAACTCGTATTTACGCATGCGTAAAATATATCCCCGCCAAATTATCGCGATCACTACGTGACAACTAAACGCACACCAGTCCACCCTTAATTTTGGCCATCACTAGCTTGCCAAAATAACTTGAAAAAAAAAATGGTTACCTTTTGGTAAAATGACTAAGAAATTGAATTCATCATGCACAAATCCCTGAAACATCACTAAATTTAGTAAAAATTAATGACAATTTACTCAATTGGCACACTATTTTAAAAAATGTGACCACATTGTAAATTTGGATCATCGGGTCTGGAATCGGCGACACCTCGAATTTTTTACGTACCTATTTCACATTTTTCAAGAAATGTAAACAGGCTGGCACCAACAGAACTGACCGACAACCAGAAACTAAAAAACATTTCGCCAACATCTAACCGGTCCGAGAACTCTTTCGCCCGCTTCCTTCCACCAAGTTACATCATTATACGCCTTAAAGAACTCCAGAAACTTGTATACACAAGCCTTGCGGGAAAATGTCATAATTATGCATAGTAGATACTTAATTATCTTATTTTACACCAAAACTAATCCGGTTGAAGACTCATCAACCTTCGTCTTTCACCAATTTACATCATCGTAGCCCTTATGGAACTCCAATAATTGTACACAATGTTGAATTTTCTGTGCAATATTGACCTTTTTTCCCTTGACCTTTTTTTCCCCTACCCCCTGACGCACCCAGGGGGGACCCTGTGGGGGATGAATTACATGGTGAGTAGGGGTTCCCCCTGCTACAATATACCAAAGTTTTGCTACTCTAGCTTATCCATAAAAAAAAATATCCCCAAATGTTCCAGGGTTAACATTTTTATTATTTTTTATCACAGACATAAGGACATACGGACGGACATACGGACTGCCGGAGGACATTTTATAGTCCCCTCCCGAACTGCGTTCGGCAAGGGAGGACAAAACGGAGGGTTAGCACGACATGACCTTGTAATAACCATGCGTGACCTTACCGCCCAGTTGTGAAAACCATGTAGTGCGCACTTGGGTCAGGGGTTTATCGGACGAAGCTCTGGTCAAGGATCACGTGAACTGTGTAACACTAGCTTAGCATTTGACAATATATGATGCAGGTAGAACCTGAGAAGCGAGCGATCAGATACACTTTCATTCTATCACATTGCCCATAGAAACTGACATGCAAGAATTCCAAAAATTACCGTTGGAAATCCCAAATGCCGAAATCCAGCAGATCGTGTCGGCCCCTGGTTCAAGTGATTAATCTTTCTAGGGTTGCCACACATTAGAAGCTAGAATATGTGCCAAAATGTGCTCAATAGCATCAAACTCAGAATTTTCATCGTTGAAGATACGGCGACTTTGCTGTGTGATAAATGTGCAGTAATCCAACAAGCTCTGACGACATATAAAAATTCAGAATTTTTCATCAGATCTCGCCTTTACGTAGTTTCAACCCAATGACTTCCCAGTATAGATGTCAGTGGTAAACCGGGGAAAGCGGAGGGGACGGAAGGGAGGGGGGGTCGACTTTATTTCGGAATCCCTCGGAAAATAGCACTCGATATATAATACCAAGTATAACATGTATATAGATTCTATGGTTGTAAAGCTCATGATATAGTAAGGTTCTATAATACTGTTGTGCGAAAATGGATAACTGCAAAAAGCCACGCCCAAAAAAAAAAAAACGAAAAAAATGCAATCAACTGACACAATCAGCGTCTTGGAAGGAAATTGAGCAAAATGTGCTGCGATATGAGCCCGACCCTGTCAATACGTCGGGGTATACGTTGTGTCAGGTGGGGTTGGGTAGGACACGACCTTCTCGATTTGCGGCCACTGGGGATGTCCAACGGTAATTTGTGGAATTGCTACGTGCCATTTACTATGGCAGCTCCGTCCAGTGGCATTAAAAAATCATCTCTTAAACCTTTGTAAAAGTCGTAGTAATATCATAAGAAATTAAGCAAAAAATATTGATTTCAAAATCCGTCGGGGTTTAGTGGATTAACACCGCTGCAAAAATAGTGTAATGTACAATAAACGCGTCATTTAGTTTAAATATGCCCCGTGACAGGCCTATTTCTTTAGTCAAGTCTATGTGTAACCGTTCGATATGCGTAGAGACGACCCCTCTCCCAGTAGTCTTTGAAACACACTAGCACCCGGACGTTGATGCAGTTTTGAATCTTGCTTTTTTGCTGTTATGTTGGACATGCACCTAACCCCCCCTTCGTTGTGTTGCAATGAAGAACGCCTAGTATCGCGTACGTTTGTATACCGCAGTTCGTGCTCGGACCTCTGTGAGTCCAAGGCCGTGTAGGACCCCATATACATGAGAATGAGCCTAAATTTGAATAATATAAAATGACGTTCTCAGCAGTCTAGGATTTTGAAATGGCGCGAATGTGAATTTTCAAAGGCATGCATTTTGTCGCCAAATTTCTTCTTACGAAATAAAAGTCCCCCCCCACCCCCCCCCCGTGTGGTGAACCAAAAAAAAATGGCAGTCTAAAATTCGGATTCTTGGCCGCCCCTCCCATGAAGAAATTATGAAATTAAAAGGGTGCCATCTATGAAACAAGTTATCAAATGAGCATATCATATACTAGATAGGTAAAAAAATTACTATTTAGAAAAATTAGCCTATAACACAAGCCAACCATCAGTATAAGCTTGTCAATAGCAAAAGCCCCAAAAGTGAATGGTGCGGTTTTTTTTGAGTGGTGTGACATGATGTGAAACATAATATATAAAGTGACAGGAGGATATTTTTTAGGATTGAATTCTCTCAAATTTCACTGGATCGTTGTAGTCTGTTGTAGCACCACCTACCGAGAACGTTTGGAAGGTTTATTGGAAAAACAGGTGCAAAAGAAACCCACAAGACCTTGTTTTGAACTTGCCTGCTATCGGAATGTTCCCCATAGAAAACCATGCTTTCCTTTGTACTTTCTGTGTGCACGACAGGAAAACTAAATCATCATCTTACTTACATTAAGACGGGTATTGGCCTTATTCATTAGGTGTTGTGGT
This sequence comes from Ophioderma brevispina, assembly GCA_023653785.1. Classification (NCBI taxonomy): domain Eukaryota; kingdom Metazoa; phylum Echinodermata; class Ophiuroidea; order Amphilepidida; family Ophiodermatidae; genus Ophioderma; species Ophioderma brevispina. The sequence continues at coordinate 22,940 of JAMKCH010001211.1, forward strand.
TCTAATACAGACCGTGGTAGCATTCCCACTTGTCTAAAAACTAGGTTCGAGAAAAATTTGGGGCGATTTCTTTCTCGCCGAAATCTCATAATCTCTTAAGGTAAGCCTATAAACTAGCGGATTCACAGTTGCGATGTGCACTTTCATTTTGATAAGTGCATAAAGTGAGTTAGTTTACATTACTCAATATTTTGGCCAGAACATGCTTATAACATTTAGTCTGGCGAACTTAGCCTGCAGAATTTAACAAATTCTTGACAGCATGGCCAACACGTGCTGAGTACTTGGGTGTGAATGTTCTATGACGCTCGTTAAGCGCATACCCAGGACAGTGGCTGCATATTTTTTTTGGGGGGGGGGGGCAGCCTTACGTGGTATTTAAACTTGGCCAAGACCAAGAATTGTTTACCCAGACTATTGAAGAATAGGCTAGTCTATGGCGAAGAGTAAAACTAGGTAAGTCTAGGCTAGGGCTGACTAGGATGGCCTAGACATAGCCACCTCTCTAATCATGCAAGTTGCATCAAGGCCCATATCATATTAGCCGAAACATTGGTTTTCATTAAAACAAAAACCCATGTACGTAGGCGTAGACAAAACTACACAAACTGCTAACAGCTTCATTTTCTAGCTAGGCAGTTACTTTATAGTCTAGCCCTAGCCAAAAAAAAAGCTAGGCAAGGCCAATAAATAATCCAGTGCAGACCTCAGCCACGCTAATGTATAACCATGCAACAGATAGATATTGTGATGTCCAGGAATAAATCTCCAGTGTCTATATGAAAAGATTCCTAGCTAGGACTACGGGTTGAGTCTCAAGTCAACAGAGAAAACCTTATGGTCCAGCATGTCCGTAAACTTTAACATAACACGTTTCTTTGTGTAGTCATCATGATCATGAAATTGATAGTACTCACCGTCACCAAGCTATCACATACCAGGTTGAATTTGAATCAGAACTACAAACATCATAAAAAGTACTTTTCTTCACTACTGCAGTAGCATATTTATAATAGGCACAAAATTGCATGCATGGAGGGGCGTTGAAACTCGACCTGACAATCTCCTGTACGTGATGAGAGTGAGCAATCTAAACGAAAGCCATGACAATCGGTAGGTTGCCGAATTACAGTCGACATCACTAACTCCGTGTTCCGCGGGCCAAATGTCCACTCATCATGAATCAGACTTTGCCCATGATTGGGTTTCATGATAAGACTACAAATGTTGTTTCACTTGTGATGTTGTATTCTTTCAACATGTTTGTTGCCTTACGCTGCATATTTATGTCATAATGTTTACCACTGTGTCGTTAATCCTTGACTTTGTTTCCTTACAATAAGATTAATTTTGAAACGAAAAAGCTAACAAAATAGTATTGAGCAGGATGAAAATTATTTGAGATTTGATGAGAAAAAAAAAAAGATTTATTAATTTATGATTGAGCTTTATTCAGTTTTATTATAATTACGACATTATCATAGTGGATAATCTCATACGTCCATTTAGGTAGTCACTTATTCAGGACCCGTACGCAGGGGGGGTGCGCGGGTCGCGGTCGCACCCCCCCCCACCCCCCCACCCCCCCCCCAAATTCCACACAACGGGAAAAAAGGTCCACTTTTTGCCGATTTTTTGATAAAAAGGTCCAAAATTAGAGGAAATATGACGGGAAAAAGCCACATTTGTGGGTGATGAGAGTTCAAATGTCAAAAAAGCGACCCAGTGGGGGGATAGGTCCATTTTTTAAAAAAGTCCACTTTTTTCGAAAGTCACCCGCACCCCCCGACTAAAAAGCCTGGCTTCCGGGCCCATCCCTGCCTTATTTCATCATCTCGCCTATATTACGCTTTCTTTTTCAAGATCAAGCCCTGCAATTTCCTCTTGAGGAGGGCGAGGTATACAATATTTGTTTGTTAATCTTTCGTTTTTTCAATGCCCCCCGCCATCTCCGTTATTACTCCACCAGATTTGAGTTTTTGTATCACAATTAGCTCTTTTTGCTAATCTTTCGATTATTTCGCCCAGTTTGGGTGGTTCATGGTTAGATTTTTTGATACAGCCCTTGTCTTCAACCTATGCGTGTTTCCTCAATTGAAACCCCCGCCATGTCCGCTCTGGCACGCATGTATTCCCTACGATTATTAGGTTGAAAAAAAAAGAAACAAAGGCGGAACTTGGACCCTTCCTTCTAACCCTCGTATATTCTATCTCAATGCAGAATTCACAGCTTTCATTTGCACACTAATTTTACGTTCTAAGTCTAAATAGTCGACAAATATCGCCTCAAACATGTTGGCGCATGGTTTTTAAAGGGAGAGTACTTTGTATTCCCACAACTTTTTGCAACCGCAACTATTTAGTTAGTGCACGCCCTGATTTTTTTCTCTACATCTTTTCCCAACCCACTGTGTTGCGCCAAGGCTATACACAAATGCATCAATATATTGTTTGTTGCGGGTTGTAAAACCCTTACCTGCGCTGGACATCGTAAACACGATCAAGTATAGATTTGTTTGAGCTTTCTACAAGATCGCAAGTTATTTAAGTATGCAAGTATATTTAAAAATCAACACAAATAGAAAAAAATAAAAAACTTAAAAAAAGCAAAAAATAAAAAAAATAAAAAAAATAAAAAAAATAAAAAAGATGAAAATTAAAATAATTAATTGTGAATTCGGGACATATAGAAAACTTCATTATAACAAATGTTAAAGATGTCTGCGCCCCTGTTCGGCTACCCGTCGATTAATAACTCGTAGAGAGTTAATGCGATTTACGAACTGGCATAAAGGGGATTCAAATGAAGGGTCGGTATTTTTTAAACCAGTCAGACTATAGATTTTAGCTGTCAATACGTACATACGCGATTAATGTCTATAAGAGCTTCGTTTCGCGCTCGCTTATAAGAGAGGTGGTTTAAAGAGACTTCACCTTTTGAACCCCTAAATGAACCTTGCGATTAAAAATCTGTTGCTACACCCCATATGGCCGTCACCCTGGCAAACAGTGTGATCCGAAATGGCCATCGATAGCACATTGCAAACTGTTTAGGAGGAAGAAGGAAAAAAAGGGGGTTACTTTTAGTGGACCAATGGACCGCTCTGTTGACCCTACATGCATGACCTCTATGGTTTAAACTGTTTACAAACCTATATGAAGCTTGGGTCACGGTTCCTTGTGGCCAATGCTTGGTTCATTCCGACCAAGCATCTGGCACTATTAGCATTTGAAACAACCGGAAGGCGTGAGAAACAAAGAAGAAAGAAATCGCACCTAACCTACACGACCCAACAGCCATGCCCCCAGCACGCGGGGCTCAGTAAAAATGGGGTGCTCGGACCACAACTACACTTTAAACTGTTTTACTCAACCAACGTGTGACAAATCACTATTTATACAATGGTTAATGACAAGCACCAAAACAACCCAAGAAAAAAATGTTTTCTAGACGCGGGGCGGGGGGGGCGCGGGGAAATCAAACCCACGACCTTACCCATCACTAGGTGATGGCCCTATCCATAGGCTACAGGCCCCTTGTGGCCATAAAAAGACTCAAAGCGGACCTCACATTAGTTGTCTAATAACCAGCCGTTGTGCGTAGCACGGCTGGTTATTGTATTTTGGTCTGTTTATTACTATGCCCGGTTCTAGGGCATAGTATTCTGCTTGTGCTGTTTTATTTTATATCATGCGGTGCAGCGCATGATATATGTTTCTCTCGAATTTCTTTCTTTCTTCTTTTTTGCTTTCTTGTTATACCTTGCTTCAAAAATGCTACTAGTGCCAAACCAGGCGGGCCGTATTAGATTACCCAAATGGGTCAGAGAACCATGACCCAAGTTACCCCAGGGGTGTAAATATATTTTACCTGTGACTCTCGTTAGGGGGTCAATAGATGTCAAAAAACTAACATCTTTGAGGCCTCAGGGCCTATTCTTTACAGTAGAATTAGGCATTAGGTGCGCTACGTACGAAAAATGACCCATGGGAGCATCGTCTTTGGTCAGTAGTGTTATACAGCTTGTACACAGACATAATATCGGAATCATACATTCCAAAATGGCGGCATAATCTAATTAATATGCAAAATTGCTATACTCACCCCAATCGATACAACTGGATAGTATGTTTGCGCAAAAGTTGCGGATAATGTCGAGACGAAACACGTGACAGAATATTGGCCATAGGGGTACATGAAGATATGCAAATGAGCTAATTAATATGCAAAAACGCTATAACTAATTAACCAAAGTAGATTATTATGTCAATTTGTTCACAAGAAACCCACTGGAAAAGGCTCTATTACTTATGTGCACATTTTGGGAATCAAAAGGTCAAATGGGCTCATCTAGGGGTCAAATATAAAAAGAAGCTTAATTGACGTAAATAGCTAGTCATTATTGTAGGCATCAATGAACAGTGAAAACAGAGTCCACAGTGACCTCGCTCTGTGAGCCATCGTTAAGGGCGTCAAAGGTCAAAATAACAAAAATATAAAGTTGCTATATTGCTAGAAACCTATTTCATCTTGTAGGGCTCAAGTTCCCCACTTCAACGACAGATGAAATATAGTATACATATTGTTAAGTGTGTAACCAACTGCCCATCTGGGAAAAACTTGTTATTGATGATACACACTGTCATAAACATGCAAGCTTTGTCACTTAAATCAAAAACCCCTTGACGGGATACGTATTCCTGGAGTCGTCTAGTTTTTTATAGATGTTCTTAGATAATTTATAATATTTTATATGCTAATTTATAAGTTTAACTCATCCAAGTGAAATGAATTAAATGCATTGCTAACTCTTTGGGACCTTTAACAAATAGATTGGGGGTCAAAGGTCACGAGGACAAGGCAAGTAGTAACCGCATGATATACCTGTGCTTTCTAAAAGCACAATCGATGCCTAGTTCTTGTCTTCTTCTTCCCAGACCATCGGTTTTTAGCCTTTTTCTGGGGGGCCCCCCAAACGGATGGGCCGAATTAACAAAAATGGTCAGAAAAACCACTGACCCAAGCTACATCAGGGGTGTAAATATTTTGACCTTGACCTTTTGTAGGGGTCAATAGAGGTCAAAAACTAAAAATCTTTGAGGCCTACTTCTTCTACAGATTAGGAGTGCGTACATACGAAAATTCCGCATGAGCATCGTCTTTGGTCAGGTTTTTGGGTAGACAGTTGTATACAGAATTAATATCGGAACTCATTAACATTCAAATGGGATTATCTAATTAAATGCACAATTGATATATCTCAAAATCGATAACACTGGATAGGTGATGTCTGTGCAAGTTGCGGATGATGTCGAGAAGAATCAGGGAATATTGGCACCAGGGGTCACGTGCAAGATATGCAAATGAGCTAATTAAATGCAAAACGCTATAATCGTCAACCAAAGATAGATATGTCAAATGTGTTCACAAGAACCACTGGGAAAAGCTTATTACTTATGTGCACAATATGGGGTCAAAGGTCAAAAATGGGGTCATCTAGGGGTCAACATATAAAAGAAAGCTTAATCTGACCTACATAGCTATGCCTTCTTGTAGACATCGATAAAAAGTGAAAAGGAGTCCACAGCGACCCCGCTCTGTGAGCAATCGTTAAAGGATCAAAGGTCAATGGAAAACTCGTGGCATTAGTATCCTGGAGTCGTCTAGTGCTTCTTCTTCTTCTGGCAACAAGTCCGTCGCTGAAAGCTTAAAAAATGCTTTAGTGGCAAACGCTTGGGCCAATTTAAGCACATGCAATCCAGAGGACCACTGCCCAGCCCGCGAATAGGGTGTACACAGATTTGGGTTCAAGGAATTTGAAGAAAATATTAATTTTTTGGTGCAAAATCGAGAAAATAATCCTCCCGCAATTCAAAAGCTATAAACACCAAAATTGTTCCTAAGGACCCCTGAATTAGTTCATATTGGGTGTACACAGATAGTGTTTAAAGGTCACCTGGCAGAGATAGGAGGCATTTTTGCAAAAATCGGGGTAAGGGGGTTCGGTTTGCGCTCGCTTCGTCGCCTCGCTCGCCCTGTCTTACCCCCGTATGAAGCCCCTAACTTGGGTTGCACGGGCCAGGAATTTCTTAGCTGGTAAAGCCTTAAATTCATTTCGATTTAAAGGTTAAATATACTTACATGAGGATTAACAATCGATAGGAGATATTAGGAATTGATTTCTAAACCTACACTTATGTAAGGTCACAACTCCGCCTCACCTATAATATAGTCTGTATTTATTTTAGGGGGGTTTATTTGTAATTGCAGCGATCCCTTTCAAGTCCTTCCGGTCAAGTCACCTTTGGGTTGTGCACCGCATTAAAGACACTATCAGTGATTTGAAAAATATTGAAATTGCAGGAATAGCTTCAAAGTGAAGGAAAGTCTGTAGAATCTCATAAGTTACCTTTTCCAACGGAATTGAAAGAATTAAAGAAACGGCAGTGTTCCAAGATACGATTCTCAATTCAATTACGTGTTGTAGTAAGTGTCCGTTCGGAACAGTAATGACTAAAATCTCCGAATTCTGTCCTATTAGGATGCTTCTGGTTCTTAGCATTTGCAGGGTATGTTAGGTTATCTGTACTTGTTACATACATTCAAAAAAATCGATTTTTGATGATGTTTTCGATTTCCTGATTTAGCAAATCATGATAGGTCTTTAAAAGTAGTATTTGTCTGGGCGAGTCCGGCAAATCAAGTCAAAAAACAAACTAAAATCTTTTACTCGATATAATGCAAAAAAATCGTACTCAGGCGGTTACATTCCCGGGAAGGTTACATTTAGATGGCTTATGTATGGCGTTCTATGTTTTTCTCCTTCGTCAAGAAAAAGTGCGAAATAAAACACAAAAAGAATAATAACGTGATTTTGTAGCGTAGCATGGTTAAAATCGATTACCACTCGTTATTACTGGTAAAAAAAAATAAAAATGAGAAAATGAAAAAGACAATTACGGACATAGGTCTTCTGATTGGTTAGATCGGTGCTACTGTACTGGTGATGTATAAATTCCATACAAGTTAATGGAGGTCATTCAGGGTCAAAGGTCAACTTTCAAAATGCTCGATTGAGCTGAAAATTTTGCTGAATGATCCTATGACATCTAAACATGTTGACATATTTTCGAGTCAAAGGTCATTAAGAGGTCAAAGGTCATTTTTTTCAAAAGGCTTCGATTGAGATGAAATTAAATGAAATGATCCTTATGACATCCTAAACATGTTGAAATATTTTCGAGATCAAAGGTCAGTAGGAGGTCAAGGTCAAATTTTCCAAAAGCTCCGATTGAAGCTGAAAATATTTAATGAAAATGATCTTTATATTCTCTCTAAACAATTTGAAATATTTTGGAGATCAAGGTCATTAGATGTCAAACACAAATTTCAACATGCTCCAATTGAGCTGAAATTACCTGAAATGTAGCCTTATGCATCCTAACATGTTGAATATTTTTGAGATCAAGGTCATTAAGAAGGTCAAAGTATTTTTCCAATCATCCGCTTGAGGATATTTAAACTGAAATGATCTTAATGATATTCTAAACTGTTGAAATATTTTAGAGATCAAAGGTAATTAGGAGGTCGAAGGTCAAATTTTCCAAAAATGATCCGATGCGCTGAAATTAACTGAAATGATCTTTAATTAAACATATTTGAAAATTTTGGAGATCAAAGGTCATTAAGATGTCAAAGATCAAATTTTCAAAATGCCCAATTGAGCGAACTTTAACTGAATGATTCCTTATGACATCCTCAAAATGTTGAAATATTTTTGAGATCAAAGGTCATTAAGAGGTCAAAGGTCATTTTTTAACATCATCCGATTAAGCTGATAGTTAACTGAAATGATCCTTATGACATCCTAATCATGTGAAAATATTTTTGAGAAAAACGTCATAAGAGGTCAAAGGTCAAATTTCAACATGCTACTAATGGACAGAAATTTATGATGATCCTATGACAATACAATATGTTAAACTTTTAGAGATCGATGTGTTTCGGGTCAAAGGTCACTACCTAGACTGTGCTCAGATCTGTCTCCAGAACTAGATATGGTTGGGTTTCGAAAGCTAGGCTAAGTTTAGAAGCTGGGGCTAGGTTTCGAAGCTGGGGTTATTTTTAGGATTGGGTTTGAAGCGATCCGAGGCTGGTTTCGTGGTCTTTGACCACAGCCTCTAATCTAGTTTTGTATTTTTTTTTATTCTTTCTTTTTCCAGGAATAAAATGTGCTAGTAGAGATATCAACTGCTTTTTTATCATTCCCGTCTTGTTTTGAAGATATCCCCGAAGACGCCTAATGGAAAGCAATAATTATAGTACCCTCAGAAAATCTAGGTACAATGAATAAGGCATAACCGGTTATGTCGAGTATGCAGCTGTGTTAAACGTGTACGCACTGGGACAAGTTGTTGATTTATGCATCGCTTATTAGGATATAAATCTTAAAACAAGTACACAAAACGTCATCAGTGCGTATTATTTTAAGATTCATAATCCGAATGCATATTAAATTTGTGGTGTTTACTCGGTACTAACATGGATGAGGGCAATTCATCAACCATTTGTGCTTTCAGGCTGTGTCGGATAAGTGTATGGTATTTTTATGTGCTCGCTGTAGCAACGTTTTTCTTGAATTCATATCAAGCGTAATTTAGATTACTTAACAATGTAGGACATCAATAGGTTGTCAAGGGGGATGTGCTGCCATTTTGCATTTCAAGGGTCAGACTATCATTTGTATATTAAAAGTGAAAACTGAATTTGTCATGAAGGAAAACACTAATTAATAATAATATCATAATAAAGCGGGGATTTAAATGCGCTTTTTACCTGAGGATCAAAGCACCTGGCCATTTATCTTAAAAAAAACCCATTTCGACTGTACAAATCTGGCTAACTTTCATCAGTTTTATGCAGACCAAATCAATGAAGAACGACACAAGACAGAGCTATTGGTTTGCAAAGTGTAGCTATTAACTCATTAGTTAATAAAGAACCATAAATAAACCATAATTATGGTCATCTTCTATTATCAGCAGTGTAAATGTAATATTTTCAGGTTAAGCATGAAATACTATTAAAAATATCCTAAGTGATTTACCTGCCCCAAAGTCTACAGTAGCATATACTGTTGTAGTGTTCCACATTTCAACAGTTGTTCAGAAGCCCCATCGTTGGGGAAGCGACCACATCATCGCCAGAATCGATGGTATAGTTTATAGAGGTTTCATGTACTCATAGTCACAGGCTGATAAATGCCATACTCATTTCTATCTGCATTGCAGATCATAACAGAAATAAAAAGATGCAAGTTCATACGTGCAGGTGGAATATATAAATAGAGTTAAACTTCAACTGCACTCACTGAGAGCATTTTTGTATCCCGAATAATTTCGAGACCCAACTAATCTCTTCATCAGTAAGTAGATTGGGTGAGGTGCTGAGATCTGGTGATCTCAAAAGTTTAGTTTATATGTAAGTTAGCTCATTCAAATATCTAAAGGCAAAACTTATATATCACTAAAAGTCTACCAACCTACCAAGTTTGAAGTTCACAGGTTGTGAAACCACCCACTACTGAGTACTGTGGGAGTCTGTTTTGTCCATGGCAGCCTTCTTTTGTCTCACCTTACTGTACTTCAACAATTTCAACACAGCATTGCTTGCATCAATGATTCATAAGCAAATACACATAAAAGGTCTTAGTATGATAATCAATTGTATTGTATAATTATGGACACACTGTGCAACTTTTCAAATTACTATGAAATAATATGAAATGCCAATAAAATCTAAGTTAAATTTGGAAGTGCAACACAGCAAGGCCAAAAGCAGAGTTATCATGGACAAAACAGTTTTGATTTTGCTGAAAGTGCTGAATCTCCACTATATATGTGATGAGATACACAGCATAATTATGCATTTTCAGCATAATTTACTATCTATGTTACAAAGTACATCAATATATTCAATAAATGTTAAAAATACCTTACTGCGTATTAAAAATGGTAAAATCCGCCTGGTAGGGACACACACCTAATTTGGTTGAAGGTCACTTAGGGGTCATTAGAGCTCAATGAGTACACCCCAGACAAATCTGGGCCAATGATACTTTTGACCAAGTATGAAGTTAATTGTCCATGTGTACAACAGTTAGTATGACATGAACTTGTTCGAAAAGGAAAGGTTAAGAGATTTTATATAGCATTCAATGGGATTAAGAGCAAAAAACATAAGGATAGTTTAACAAATACAACCTTTGACCTACACATTTGTATCTCACACCAGATGTGGTGTTATCTACTAAGTTTTTTTGGTACCAGAGTCATCAAAAATGAATGGGCATGCAATACAGCAACTTGTCTGTAGATCCCCTTCTGACTAAAGCTGACGGGGGACAGGTGTAGTAGGTGAAATGCACACTACTCTGGATTACTACACTCCTTAAACCTAGAAGTACAAAATAATCAATAAACTCCCACACAAGTCTCACAAGGAATGCCTGGTATGTCAACTTATACGACTCATATTTTGTGTATCAGTGCAAAAGATTTGTTTTGTTCACACATCAAGCGCTGTGTCTAAATCGCGCACAATTTCAAGGATTTAGACTGCGCTTAAGAGCGTATTAGCATGTTGTTAGTAAGGCCCGATAATGCTGCGCAGCGGATTGATTAATTTACTTTGTACTTCTAGGTTTACAGAGTATAAAGCATAATTTTGTTGTCTCGTACTGTTTGTATATACGCTATATTGTGTCTGCACACTCAATAAATATAACAAAGTGATAGTCAAACATGCATTTCACTTTTATGAGACACTTGCACACAAAACATTAATTACCTGTACAGAGATAATTGGTCCACCATTTTTATACAAAAAGGGTTTGATCTTGGGTAGCAGAACATTCATCCAATCATCCACTGGACCTAGAAAAGCTGAAAATTCAAATGTGGAAAAAAAATACACGAATTCCAATCCTGTAAAGAAATCCTGCCATCCCTAAGAAAGTTTACCCTTCCCCTTCATAATGTTTTCACCCAGTTTCTTTGCAATGAATTGAATGATTTGGGAGTAGAGTGAAAATGCAGTTTTAAAACATGACACACATAAGGTGGTTTGCACTGCAGCATGGGAAAAGGCAATCAAATGAGATTGGTGTGACAACCATTTTTTTCCTGGATTGTATTGTAGATCACCTTAAAAAGTGAGTGATATCACTGCAATCAGTCAAAATAATTTACAGTAACTTCTCCTGATTTTTTTATGAAATGTACACATCCATTTTTTCAACAAGTGAAGTGACCAGGGTTCACATTAGTGTGCATTTTTGCATTATAGACGCACTTTGGTCTATATAGAGTAAAATTTTGCGTCTATGTGGACACAAAAATAGCCACTTAAAACTACACAATAAAATCACAGAGTTTGCTCTGGCACATGCTCACACTATTGTATCATTTTCACTCAAAAAAATAATTATTCTGTTACTATTAAATACATGTAACAAATCTGTGAAAATAAATATAGATAAATTATTTAATTCTGTGCTTGCCAGTTTCTCCAAGCTTCTATATAGTATTTATCAAGTTACTTTCTCGGGTTGTATCATTTACTTGATCCTCGCATGCATTGAATTGAGTTTCGCATCGTCATGTATTCTGCTAGAATCATGCATCATAGGCCCACCCTTCTAAAAATATATAATTATAGCCGCTTGAAACTCTGAAATAAAGACTGAAATACATTAGTACACTGGTATCCACATGAACACAGTCCTCTGTGGCCCAGTGGTAATTCTCATGCCTAGATAGCGGGAGGTCCGGGTTTGAGACCATGTATTTTTCGTCTTTATTTAATTCTGTGCTCGCCAGTTTCTCCGAGCTTCTATATAATATTTAAAAAAAAATAAATATAGGCTTAAATTTGACTGTATTTACATCTTTTTTAGTTCACTAACCCTCTCTCATCTGTCCCAAAGGATAATCAAGATACTCCAGAGTTCTTTGGGAGTTTAAGGGTCATCAGGGTAATTCCTTTTCAATATGCCCAGTCTAGGTTTTGGAATTGGATGTTTATGGCTTGTGTACAGTAGTGTAAACAGTGCTCAAACCTGTTAAAACTTGACATTTAGGTAATCTATAACACATATAATTTGAAGAGGACGCACTTTTGCAACCTCAGGGAAACAAATTTGCATCCAAGTAGACGCACTATTTTCAAAACCTAGTGTAAACCCTGGAAGTCACTGTATTGTAAATTCATTGAAATTCACTATCAGCGATTTCGTAAATCAGAAAATTAAAAAAATCATCAAAAATCAGATTTTGGCATGTCTGTAACAAGTATCCCACAGGTGAGAAGGCCAAAAAAAATCAAGTTTGTTTCCAGTAAGTAGCCAGCTTGTAGCCCAAAAACCTAAATGCAAAATGTTTTCCGACAATGTTCTTTTTTCTACAGAGCAGTTCAAATGCCATTTCGGCATCTAGATTTGTTGTTCATTTAATGAGTGCTGGAACAGCACTAAAGAACAACTTTTCATTAATGAGCAACCAAAAGTTCAAAAAATAATTGCTTTGGTGCCCCAAAACTGATAGTATGTCTCAGCTTCACACACCCATTGCTTTTAAAATTAGATTTAGCGCGTAGCACTACGCAGCAACAATTTTTACTTTTTAAATTTTTTTTATTCTGGTGAAACTCAGTACTTTTCTTAACCCATAGTGTGTCTCAAATTCTGAAACCAGCAGATACTTCTACAAAAAACCCATCACACTAATGGGCTTATCTTCCATCTGCATTCCTTTGTATTGTGTATTTCTTTTAGAAAGGCTAGAGACTAGCACGGTGACCATCTCTTGGAAGTTGATACCACATTTTTTACAAATGTTTTTGTGGAGTTTGAATGACATTGGTGATTCAATCTTTTTGTTTTGTTGTTATTTGGATTGTTTTGTTCTTCGCATTGTGATCGCAATGATTGTGTGAGTGAGGGTCAGCACTGACTTGTTATGTAAGTTTCAAAAAATAAAATAAAAAAATACTGGCATAGTGTTTCATGCTCATTTTTGTAAAAGAAACAAAAAAAACGCACTCGCTTTTAAAGCCAAAGAAGCCGAGACAACTATTTATTGTGCCTCTTCCTTGCCTTTTGAAGTATTTAAACTTATGGTACATCAAATAGTTAAAAATCAGGAGGACTATAAAAGATCACTGTCAATATGGTAGATGGGCAGTCATTCTTTTTAGATCTCGCATCTGGGTCTTATTGTCTTCTTCTTGTCCTTCCCTTTTACTTAGTGCTCACTCTCCACAAAAGGATATTTTTTTTTTTTCTCATCCAATACTGCAAACCAAACAACCGGGCAAGTAGTTTTGCATTAATCCCATATCAATCCCATTATTAAAACATTATCTTACCTGGATCTGATGTTCTTAGTTGATTGAATGGTTCAAGCGAGAGTAACCAGATGGGCAGAACCACCCTAACATACATGTACATTCACACTCAAAATTAAAAAAATGACAAATATTTGAATAAGTTATCTAGGTTCAAGTATTTGGATTTTTTACAGACATAATTGCAGCAAGTCCAATTTTTACAAAAAGAGATCCTGTCTTGCACAGATACTTTGAGCACTGCATTGGTGAGGCTGTAGAAGTAACTGCACTGCAGGAACATGGTTGTTATTTTATTTTCCTAATGTAAAAATAATACTTTGGGGGAATCACACTCAGTACCTTGATCAGGGCTTGCTATTTATTTTCACTGCAGAGGTTCTCAATTAGCTCGGGGGGGCGAGAAATGTCAACATATTTGAAGTTTAAAATTTCAACTACTCTAGTTCTCTCCAGGTATACAAATGTAATATTTATTAAATCTTCCCTGGAGATGGCCTCCGCCACTAGTGTTGAAAAAACCCATAATGCAACCCGAACCGGGACTGAACGCGGCGACCCCCGCCCTACAATGTACACTCTCTCCCACTAATCTCCCAAGCCAGGTTGGCAGAGGAGCGATATCATCACCCATAGCACCATGTTCTTTAGATGCCCATTTTCTGATGCAATCCCCCCCGCTAGGAAACAAGGACACCTTTTGAACCTGGCACCTTGGTGATGTTGTTTTTTCAACACTTGTGCGCTGGCCATCTCCAAGGAAAGATAACAGGGCGAATCGTATTTACGCAGCGAAAATATGTCCCCCGGCCGAATGTCACGAGCATAACATGATGGCGAAAAATGCAACACAATACCCCACCGCCCCCGCAACAACCCGCAGCACCCACCCCCATACCCACACCCACAACACCACCCCAACCCCCACAACCACACCAACACCCCCCCGAACACCCCCGTCAACCCCACCCCCTCCCCACAACACGCCCCCACCCCCCCCTCCCCCACACTATTCCCCTGCAACCCCCACCCCCCACCCCTCCTTACCACCCCTCACACACCCCCCCCCCACGCCAATACCCCTTAACACGCCCCCGTATCCCCCAACACCCCGCAGACTTCACTACCCCCTCCCCCCCAACCCCCGCAACAACCCCCCTACCATGGACAGAGCACACCTCCCAACCGAGCCCCTTCCCCCCCCCTTAGCTCCCCCCCCCCCCGCCTCTCCTCCTCCCCCCCCTCCTGTCTCCCCGGCCTCCCGACCACCCCTCGCCTACGCGAGTGCCCACATTCCCACACCCCCCCACGGCCACCCCCTCCACACTGCAAACACAACACGTCCACGAAATCCGTCCAAATCTAATCAGGGTCGACAACTCTTCAGCCCCGCTTCCTCCCCAAGGTACATCATTATACGCCCCAGAACCCTTACAGAACCAAAAACTTGTACACATGCCTTTCGCCGAATTTTTCATAAATTTAAAAAAAGATATGAAATTAGAGACTTAATTAGCAATTTTTAAACGCCAAAATCTAATCAAGTCGAGAACTCTCAACCCTCCTCAACCCCTCTTTCCACCATTTCATCATTGTTGGGAACTCCAGATATCATATACAACATGGGTTAACAATGTTTTTATTCACAGAACGGACGGACGGACGGATGAACGGACAAACGAAACGGACGCTACTCATTTTATAGTCCCCGTTCCGAACTCA
Source organism: Ophioderma brevispina (assembly GCA_023653785.1). Lineage (NCBI taxonomy): Eukaryota > Metazoa > Echinodermata > Ophiuroidea > Amphilepidida > Ophiodermatidae > Ophioderma > Ophioderma brevispina. The sequence goes on from JAMKCH010001211.1 coordinate 38,067, forward strand.
TTGTTCGGCGGTGAACTACATCATACATATTTAAAGTTCCCTACTTGAGGGTCAAATCAACCTGGATTCTCGGTTTTCCCTTTTTATTTTAGAGCAAGTTGAGTCCAAAATCACGGTGATGAGCGACATTTGTCCCGTGGGCCACCTATTGAGAACCCTGCTATATTGTATTACTGACATTTAATTCCAAATCTAATTAATTTGAACATCTTATTTGCAGCACTTTGGAATCAGTGCTTTAGCATTGAAGGGGCTACATTGCCTAGGTTTTAGTGCCAAAAGTGTAAAAATGTGAAGGTGCTAAAACAATGAAACAAAACATGTTTTCAAGGTTAAAATTTGGTGTAGAATCCAAATCTGAAGTCAAAAATGCAAAATGTTGGATGTGTTCCGAGATATTGCATTTTGGGGTATTGCGCAATGTCGAGTCCCAGAAACCTATGGTATTTGCTGAAAATTGCATCTTGCTTTGAAAAAAAAAATTACTCAAATAATTTGCAGTTTGACAAAAATGTAATACTATATTCTTATGGGAATATGTTTTGGGCATAATCGATTAACTTTTCAACAATGTCGCCCTTTTCGTATTTTTTTCGCGGGTTCTCGAAACGCTCAATTTAGGTAAAATTTGGATTCCGCAAATTGAAAAAAAAATTTCTCAAATTTTAGACAGGGTTAAAAAAGTCAATAATATAACTATGTAGGGACTTGCTTTGGGCATAATCGATTAAATTTTCAAGCCTATAGCTCTTTTAGTTTTCTCGTACTTCCAATTTTATTGAACAGCAGTATTTTTTTCGCGCACTGGAAAAATCAAGGGTAGGGGAAACATTTTTGTATTTTTGGAATTATTCCTATACCTGAAATGAACCAAGTTAGGTATCAATTTGAAGCTCATGGAATTCTGCATAAACTGACAGGTAAATCATCACTGTAGACCCTTCCTTTCCAGAGATGTGATTGTGCAAAGCAAAATTTTTGTTCGAAAGTGCTAAATTTTGAATGTCGTTTGTCACGGGACATGTCAAATTTGAATGGTTCTGGTGTGAAAACTATGAAAATAATTTATAAAACAAATACTTGAATCCATAAGTTAGTACCTTTAACTGATATATTAACATTATAAAGGGTCATATATATGTATATTGTTGACTCTGCAAGTATTCAAAGTTGGTAGGTGAAAATTTTTGTCACCCGAAAAGTACGATTTTCGGACAAAATCGGCCACAAATCAATATTTTGTAGCAAAACGGTGTATGATACAGGGTTTTTGATTAAAAATTCATAATCTACGAACAATTTTACCCTATAATGAACATCTTAAAAATTAAACATGGTTATTTTTGCTCTGATATGATTTTGTTTGCACTTTGGCACTAAAACCTCAGTCAATTCTGAAACCATGTCTTAAATAAACAAAAATATTGGTACACTCCTTGATGGTCTGTTGTGCACACTGGTTACTGGATCCTACTAGTTTTCCTATAAAACTACACAATGTGGCAGATTAAACAAGGCCCTCTGCCTTAGTGGAGCCCCAGGAGATTGAACCCCAGATTGAACTTGTTAGTGGAAGCATGGAATGTGGGCCAGGTGATTTGGAGACATCAAATTAGGTGCTTGATGGAATTCTCGCCATGGTAGAGGCATATTTATTTAGTTTTGGGGAGGAGGTATATATATATGTATATTGTTGACTCTGCAAGTATTCAAAGTTGGTAGGTGAAACTCCTTTTTCTGCCTAAATGACCTGCAACATTGTATCAGACGTGTGAACCAATGAAAGAAATTGGTAGAGTGTCTTTAACAAGGCTACCACTACAGAGACATTTGCCATGGTATGGTGATTCAGGACAGAAGAAATGGGCTTCAAAGCCCTAACACACTGGGTGAATTTCTTTCCCAGAACATACATATTATAAAACACTGCAACAAGAGGCAAAACACAAACAAACTTCTTCATTACTGAATGGTGATGTCATATTTGTGATACAGCTTGGGAAGATTTTGGAAATTCTGCAATGTGAGTTCATGACGTTCTCGAGACTTTTTAGCCTCCTCAGGAGGTCAAAATTATATGCGCAATGATGATGGGAAAATCCGGGATGGTCTTGGCTATTGGAAGCTGAAAACAGAATTCAAATCAGACTTTTCCATTGGTGAATGTTGGTGTTGTTTTTGTGTTAGTAAAGTTGCGCCATGACTCATCCCAGAAATCGGGGGTTGAAAAGTACTCCTAAATAATCGTATATTATGCGCGATATAATGTGACTCCTGAGATGTACTATTTGTGTCGGTGTCACTTGGTCAATTCTGAACACAATGTCTCATCTATGCAGGGTGACATGAACGTTTACTACGCTGACATTGCAAATATGTTTGAATTGGGAAATGCAATGGGAGTATTGATTGCTGTCATAATTATATGCGTGGAACTGTGTTTTGACTAAGGGTCAGTTGCGGCACGGTCAAGCATGGTTTGCATGACACGTACAATGCACAAACAAAGATTTACTGCATTCAGTGTGTATATACTGCAACGCAGTTCATTTAAACTTAGGTAAGTCAGCCGTGGCTTGATCGAGCGCTATAGATAGCCGAGAGTCTTATGGTTATTTGCATAAATAGGAATGTACCACATATGCACAAATTGCCGTCGGTGTCTAGCGTCAGTGACTAGAATCGATTTACTCATACATTAAAACATTATACAGGCTTCAATAGAGTAATAATAGATCTAAGGTTTCCTTGCAGAAGTGGGGCTACCTGGAAGCAGATCAGGACGCGGACGCTACCTGGAAGCAGATCAGGACACTACCTGTGGTTGTGGAATAGCACCACAGAAAATGGAACATCTCTTGGTCTGCCCACTGCTGGAGCAACAATGCACAAACAAGGACCTTGCGGAATTCAGTGAAGCAGTCAGATGCTGTACCCATCTCTGGCTGGATCATATTTGAGAACCACAGTGTTTGGACACGATAAGAAGAATAGAGTAGGTTTGTTTGTGAAAAAGGAGTAAATAAATCCTTTAGCCTGCAAGAAATGCTGCCTACAGTCCCTACAAATACACTTGATTGATGATATGGACTGAACATTCCTGACATTCAGTAAAATATAAGGCAAGGAAGGTCCACAAAAACACAATTTAGGAAAAAGTTGACCCTTATTGCATTGCCATTGCAAAATCTGTCATTTGATAAACTTTTATTGAAGAATTTTGTAGAGGTTGGTTCATAGCCATTCAGCAACTTGTAACAGAAAAGCAACCTATGGAAACTGACAAGTCATTAATTTTCAGCTACTGAAACTCGAATAACCTAGCCCCCATAATCAAAATGCTCATTACATCTTGGCAATTTTTTTTTAACATCATATTAGGACCTGCGTTTTTTTCTTTTAAAATTTTTAAGCCTATCATATAAGAAGTATTGAAAGCCCAAATTACAGTACAGCAAACAAAATTGAAGAACAAGAGACTTGTAAAAAACCAAAAGAACACAAAAGTGCAATCCTAGTACATTGAATCAGAAAGCCAACTGGACGAGAAATCCTGTTTACAAATAAAGTTAATATGAGAAACAATGAGAACATATCGAGGGCACATGTGGTCCAGTGGATACAATGACCAACTCATGACCCAAAGGTCCTGGGTTCGAGTCCCGCTGAGGCCAATGTGTTGTGCTCTTGGGCAAGGCACTTTACCTCACTTGCCTCTCTCCACCCAGGTGCAAAATGGGGAGCTGTTAGGAATAGTGTCCATTGAGTGCTGCCCAAAGCTATGAATATGCCTTGGGCTTAAGGCAGCTGACATATTCTAGTGGCAGCGCAATCACTGTAAAGCGCTTTGATACATTGTGAAAGGCGCTATATAAATGTCGACATTTATTTTTATTTATTTTATTAGAACCGAGCAGCTTAAAATCATTATTGATCTACAAAATTTCACCTCCTATGAAGTATACTTCTTTATTACATGTCCTGGAACAAGTGTAATGTAATATAAAACATCTTTTGGTAAAGCTTGTTAAGATCTTTCTGCAATTCAATCTAATTGGAAGAGTTTTGATCGACCAAACTAAGGTATGGTCATTGGCAAATTGAAAGAGGAGAAAATAAGTCCTTATAAATATAAGTGAAATAACTGAAGTCCATTCTGAAAATTCACCTTTGAAAACAACCCTCTGCTTCCTGTTGATAAGAAAAATTCTGAATCCAAGAGAGAGAGAGAGAGAGAGAGAGGACCCCTAATACGACAAGTGTGTAGTTAACAAATGAAGCGATTCAGATTTACCTTGTCAAATGCAGAACTGAAATAAAGGAAAATCAACTGAGTTACATCAAGTCACATCATAAGATTTGACAATGTTTGACAGTTTAATTGACTGAACTACTATAATATGCCACACTATATAATTCCCTACCTACCATTTCCCATTCTCCACAAATGTATGGTCCAACTCTGGCAATGACCAAGAGCCCTGTTTTGTTGGCTAATGCCAGAAAATGAGTTATGTTTGCTATTCCATCAAAGTTGTATTTGCCTTGGCTTGGTTCATGTAGATTCCATGGTACGTAACTGTGGGAAAAGAAATACAGTAATATTTGACAAAAGACCACAGATATCACAAATCTTAGATATGTTTTTTAGTGTCTAACCGATCACCCTAATATCTGTTACATACCAATTACAGATTTTAAAATTTCAAAATCGGTTCATTCCGATTCCGATTCTGATTTTTTCTGTGTATTTTTTGACGTTATCATCGCCGTTTCGACAGCCAGAAGCTGCCAGAAAGTTGATACCTATCAGATACCGATAAGGTCATAATCGGCCCGATTTCAATAATACCGATTATATCGGTTATTCTCTAATATGTTTTTGGTCTGCGATTTGAGTTCTTGACCGCAAATGGCCACTGAATTGACCCAAACCGTACACAGACCTGTGCAGATACATGGACACTGGCTTTTATGTTTGTTAGGTTGACCCCCACATATCTGTAAAATTAGTGATTGTAAAGTTGACCATTCCAAACTAAAAAGCATTTTAGAGGTTTAAAATGACCCATTTGACTACTCACCTTGGGATACAAGTCAACTCGCCCCAAGTACAAACTTGCCCCACGTAAACAAACTGGCCCCATACAAACTGGCCCCAAGTACAACTCGCCCCACATAGTACAAACTCGCCCCACGTAGTACAACTGGCCCCAAAACGTACTAACTCGCCCCTAAATGTACAAACTGGTCCCAAATATATAAAATTTCCCCAGGTACCATTTACAAGCACTGATATCACAATAATATCATAAACTTCGAGGTAAATTGCTAAATTTACGTTTGCATTTGATGGGATGAGTTTGCGCAGAGATCGAGCGAGCTAGAATTTGAGCTAATTTGTGAGACTGCGGTCCGTGTCAGGGACTCGGGGTTTACATCAATGGCATGCCTCCAATCTCAAATCCCATGATCCCTTTCATCAAATATTTTATTATTCTACTTTGCCGATTATATTTTAAGGCAAAGGCTTTGATAGTTACGGGAAAGAAGGAAAAGATTGGTAGGGCCCTAAACGGCAATTCGTTAAGTGACTTGTCATGATGTTTATTTGCCGGGTGCAGGTCGATTTGGTCCCAAAACCAGTTCGGTCCCAGTCAGTTCGTACCCATGCCATTTTGGTGTCATTATGGTCAATTCGGTACCGCGTCAATTCGGTCCCAATGGAAAAACACGTAAATTCGGTCTAAGTAAATATTGGTCAAATCGGCTTCATATCCGTCAATTCGGTCCCATGCCAATTCGGACGCAATAGAAACATACGTGCAATTTTCTTTCTGCTACTTCTGTGTACACTGAATATCGTAGTCGTTTTTTCCGTTTTGTTTCATCAACACAACTAGATAACTATAGGCCTCTATGCCCTTTTTCATCATGAAAGGATAATTAGACACTACCATTATTTATCCATTTTGATGCATTTCGCAAGACGCTAACTGTACATTTTAAATGTTTACTACTCAAAGTAAACACAATGCTCCACAACTAACTGCCGGGAAAACGCAGTTTGAGGGTTAGGTTTGCGAGCAAGCAAATTGAACTAGGGATGGGCTTTGTTTAAGAGTCTCTGAAATCGGACAATTATGCCGTTTGAGAGCAATCCAACAATTAGACCGTTTGAGAGTCTCTTGAGAATGGGTCAAAGAAATGGCTGAATGGATTTTACCCCGGGATTTAATCGATTAATATCCACATCCGTGATGTCAGTCAGTCGTGTTACAATACGATACCAATTTGCAGGCTTAGTATATTGTCTCCAGCCTTGTCGATATCTATCGTGTTTGTTTGCCAGCTCGTTGAATCCCAGGGCCTTTCACAGTAGAGTAAGCGCTATAGGGAACTAAGGAACCGTGAAACTCACGTTACAAATTTTGGGTGATCGATGTAGTTTGTACATGTTATGTAGTCTATGGAGTATACAATGTTGTATGTAGTACACAATAAACACGGACAGCATTTACCATTAAAAGGAAGTTAATGTTATTTGTTTCAATATAATTAGGCCTATTTTGTTGTCATGTTTTTGTTTTCCCCCTAATGTTGGATAAACCGCTTCCGCGTGTGCCACTGTTGTTAAAGTGTAAAACCAAACGTCAATAAATATAATATTCTAAAGTGTATTACATTATTGTTCAAAACACAAACTGGCATCACAAATATAATTCTATACTGTGTCAATAAGGTAAGATGAATTAATGCGAAATTGATCATCGAAATGACAAATTGTTTTCTGGATTAGATTCAATGCTCAAAATGTTTAATTTAGCGTAACAGTTAATTATAATTTTGCAAAACGACTGCTAAAATATCAATATTCCCGAAAATGGACATAACACGCCTAAAATTGTCCAAATTGACGGAGCTAAGTTTGTTCCAGTAGTGGGGTCTGCTATATTTATACTCAATTATAATTTTTTAACATTTATCACAATAAAATATCTTATTAAGTATGACCATGATTCGTAATAAATATTAGGCCAAGGCAACAAGAGATTTCATATACCGGATGTTGCTAAAAAAGCTCTGATTTTCCACTGATGTTAACCTTTCCATAAAAATATCCCCATGTGAAAGGATTAATCTGAAAATGATTGATTTTTAAAAATTTTCCTATTGAAGCAAAGTAATAAATTAAGTGTATGTTTTATTGAAATATAAACAAATCAAAATCACCCTTTTGTTTTCACTTTTAAGATATATTTCTGTATCCAAATACAACAATCATGGAAAAAAATAGTTGCCACACTTGATACAATATAATCAAACAGCTCCCATGCTCACAGCTATGATCCGAATTGGGTAATTCATTGTTCATTGGAAAGCAGATGTCTTGCTCTTATCCATATCCTTCCCCTACCCCCATCAATCAATGTTGGGGGACCTGACGAGGCTGCTAACAACATGACTTGGATCATGCCTAGGGGGAGAGGGGGCGCTTACAGCCACGTCGGGCAAAGGCTGTTGGCAACATTTTTTCCAGGTTGGTCTGAGTAAAATGAAAAACTATATCGATTAATAGTGTTTTTTGGTCATAACTTATTAACGCTTTGATATATTACATGAAATTTTCACCACTGATAAAACATCCTTTACCTTACAAACATTGAGGAAATCTCACACTGTGTATATGTGTGTATGTACTTGTGCACGCGCGAGAATGCACGAGCGGGTTTCTATCTGTGATGCTTGCGTGTTTTCGCATGTTTGTGCGAGCTATGCGACGGATCCGAGCCGTGCGTGTGTGTTATGAAGCGTTTGTGGAGTTGTGGTGATATCTCTCAATAATGCATTTTTCTATGGATTGAACGAATGTGGAAAAACGATTCGAACATGAGAGGGTTTTTATTTCGTAGATAGCAAAGTATAAGCCAATGCTGGTTAACTATTTCTTGCGTAGTAGCAAGTTAATGTTAATATAGTTTAAAAGTGTACGGCATAATTACTTATACCCTTTGAAGTACCAATGCTTTCATATTGTTAAGAAAAAAAGAAAGAAAAATACGAATGAACTTATAACAAAAAAAATAAGAAAGAAATAAAATAAAAAAAACAGAATGAAAATATAAAGAAAGAAATCAAATAAACAAATAGAATGAAAACAATTAAACATACAATCAACAAAAATCAGAACAAAAATCGCCCCCCTATACTTCAGACCGACACCTATTACCCCACTTGCCCGACCATGCCGCCCCCATCATCAACTCCAAAAGATTAAATCCAGAATAAAATAAACAGGTCGATACGTCCGAGTGGCTTCGAACAACCCCACAATCTTTAGCCTATTGGGGTATTATTTATCCATTAGACCAACACTAAACCGTCAACTAAAAATGGAATGCAATGCCACATATGACCACTATTGCTCCAAAACGCAAAACACACAAATGTACACGAACTAATATATATATTTATTGTGTTTTCTTTATTGATAAAATGATAAAAATTAGTTTTGTGGCCATTGTTGATACAAGCATAGAAACTGGATTATAGTAACTGATATATGATTCCATAAATCATTCTGCTTGGCTGATGATGGTTAACCATGTCGGTTAACCACGTATAGAATTGTGTCCAAATACATCGGTTAACCATTAAAAGTTGTAAGCTTCTCTGAGGTATATAAATCCGTTATGTTATGGGTTAACCGTTCCTTTCTGGGGGTATTTCACTATGCGTTCAACCGACACGGGGTTAAACCTTGGTACTTTCGGACCTCATGTTTGCAATGGGATCGCACTACACGCACAGAAACCACCCACCACCCCCCCACGCGTACCACCACCCAACGACACCCACCGGACACAACTCGGACGCAAGCACGCACACGCCACCCCACCCACCACACACATCCACACACACACACACACACACAATACATCCACACACACACGTATCCACACACACACACAATTTAATTAAATTTCATCAAAAGGTAGCCGTTCTTCATTCCGAGTTCATCAATGCAGTCTATTTACTTAGCTCATTGAATTTCGCTATCATTTGTGATTTGAAAACAATTTTGGGCAAAACTTACGTCCAAATGTAACACAAAGTCCATTATTTACTTTATGGAGGTTACGAGTAATGTGCAAACTTATATTAAAAGCCATTTAGATCTTTTATCCATCCTAAACAAAAATACAAACACAATTTTTAGATCATTTAAATTTTAAACGCACAGAGAATAGCCCTACATTAAGTTTAAGCCATTTGTAAAAAGCAAAAGAAATACCCACCACGGCTGCAGCCCCAAAGGCACTTAGCATTTTTTTTTTGGGGGGGGGGGTTGGTTAATTTGCGAATCTGAAAATTGTTTTATGTAATAAGCCATACATGGGAACGGTACGGATCACAATTGCCTGTTTGTCAAGTCACAAAGAGGGGAAATTTCTGCAGCGAAGTGGGGGATCTCCGATTCTGATCGATCGGAAACGCCAAACTATCGGCCCAAGTGAATGGAATAATGTTAAGGCCATGCATGACGTTCATTAAATATGTGCTATGTTATAAAATTTAACAAATTATAGCATAAATGTTACAATTTAATCCGACGGAAAAGGAAATTGGAATTTATAAACACTTAATTTTAAAAAATGGACACTTTAACACCTAAAAAGCAGGGCGGACGGTGAAATTACAGAGTCGGGCTTTTGGGCCGCAAAAACACGTCTGTTCACATTGCAGACTAGTCCTGATACAACACGTCACATTGCAGCATTCAAGCGTTAAGTTAATGGCAGTGACATGCCCTAATTAGGAAAGTAAGATATATATTTATGATATAGACACATTGCATTCGCGACACCTAGACACTACCAAATAAAGCAAATGAAGAACGAAAAAGAAAAGTCTTGTTTAAATCTCCGCATATATATTTCTAATGTGATGGTGACAGGTCAAACTTGTATAGTTGACACTCACATATTATTAATGGCTAGTCCCTAAAGTGTCTATTTGGTAGCAATCTTTCTGGAGTAGAAGAAACAATGTATTGGACCGTAAGTGACCTGAAAATTTGGTTTGTGAAAATATTGACATCAATAAAAGTTATGACCCAAAAATGAAATCAGATCAAATCTTTTTCATTTAGCTCAGACAATCATGGAAAAAAAATAGTTGCCCACACTTGATACATATAATCAAACAGCTCCATGGCTCACAGCAATGATCCGAATTGGGTAATAATGTTCAGTGGAAAGCAGATGTCTTGCCTCTTATCCATATCCTTCCCCTACCCCCATCAATCAATGGTGGGGGACCTTGCGAGGCTACTAACAACATGACTTGGATCAACATTGCCTAGGGGGAGAGGGGGCGAGGGGGGGGCTTTACAGCCAAGTCGGGACAGTGTGGCAACATTTTTTTTCTCATTGATTGAAGGTGGGAAATAGCTCCCTGTTTAATCTTTTCGAATATATGACAGAAATATGGAGGCCTTGAAAAAATCTTACTGTTGCCATGAATTGTCACGTCACCGGTCACAGTCGGACCCCGACAAGTATGCCCTACAGTATATGCAATCAGTATCTCTTTTAATAATTGACCCTAATCCATATGTGGGAGGAAGAACTCTTCAAAATAGTAAACAAAATATTTAAAGCATATGTTGTAGAATCCAAATACATAACGGTTCAGTGATCAAGAAGTCGCAATGAATTCAATGAGATGTAAATTTACCATTTCCATGCTAAAGCGTTTATAGATCAAGTATAATGCTGATTACCCCAATTAAACTCACTACTGACATTTACGATCATACTGAATTATTTCAGCATATAAGTAGACATGAGAACAGAATAATGCAGAAATATTGGATATAATGTAGTGATAGAATTACGAAAAAAGAGGCAATGGGGTCTTAATATAGCTACATATTAACAAAATATGGAGCCTGAAGTTGAAACATTGTTCGGGAAGGGGTCGCTCTATATAAACCCCACTGCCAGGGGCGTACGACCGGGGGAGTGCCCATTGGATCGGTACTAAAAGCGGTACAATGTGGACCAAAATATGCATTTTCCTTCCCCTTGGAATTATTTCGGCCAGTGTCAGCCTAAATTGGGCAAAATAATCTGGATCGACTGCATGACTGGTGAGGTTTGAAACTTTCTGAGCCCCATGGGGGGGAAAATCTAATTCACTTTTGGTAATGGTCTAAGTGTCAAGAGAAATTGGAAGCAGTGGCATATTTAAAAAGGAAATTTAAAAAGGACTACAGCCTCACTGTCACCGCTTATAGCCCCGATAATCTATTTCTTTCCAGGAAATGGTTTGATTTACTGGTCTCTAATAAGAGTGATTTGGAACCCACTTTTTTACGCCGAAGAACTAAAACAGAGAGATGGTCTCTTCTCACATACACAAAATTCCAGCAATGCAAAGCGTCGGATCAACATCACCCGGATTTAGTAGGTATAGAAAGGTATGATCAAGGGTCGGAATCTTGAAAAAGTCAGGTGCCATGCGTTACAGAAATTGATTTGCACACTCAATTCTACCACAGAACAGTATTTCCGATTGTCGCATGGACTGGACCATTTTGCCATGTGCTGATTAATGTTGTGCTTGTTATGTATGGATTCCAAAATACACATTTTTACAATCGAAAAGTAATGAAAAAAAGCGATGATTCCAATAGTTCTGCTAATTAACAGCTTTACTTTTTATTTAAAATAATTAATTCTCCGTGATTATCATGTACACATTTCTCCGAAGGTTTGCAGGAGTTAAACAAGCAGATAAACCATGACTAAGACGATATCGGCTTGCTGAGTATTTTCATGATTTTTGCCAAAAAAAGTGGTAAGTCAAATTCTACTCCCAGACTTTGTTAACTTGATGTTTATACCGAAACGCTAAATCGCAATATGTTGCACACAAAAGGCAAAAAAAATACATTTGGTTTGTGCGTTGTTCAATACTATAAACAGTGAGAAATGGAAATAGGGTCTATAGATGCAATTACTTGTTGTTCATGGGGTGTTAGGGGCTGTTGGGTTTGTTTGTGTGTATTGTGTGTGCGTGTTTGTTTGTGGTTGAAGCTATATGGAATGACTTGATCGAATTTAAACAATTAAATTGTATGTAAAGATGATGTAATACCTTAATCGTCTAAAAGATACTCTTGCAAAATTGTGAATTGTCTTATACATGTAAAAATTCAGCCTTATTTTTGATACTAAAGGGGAAGAAAGTTTAATTCATTTGATTCGTCTTGTATTTTCAAAGCCATAAGGTTAGTTGTTGGCCAATGCAAAACATGTGTTAAAAATTTGATATTAAATTACAACATATGCAAACGTTACACTCGCGACGTATAACAATCGACACACCAAATGCAGAAAATACATTGGTGTGCGTTTTTCAAGTTAAAGTTAGTAACCAAAGTTTTAATCGTTTAAATCGGTTTTGTCCCCGCTAACGGGGGTGGACGGATACCACCTCACCAGGCCTTGTTTTTTGAGGCGTGCGAGTGCGAGTGCGATAGCACACCATCACACACCAAAAATGGTACTGGAAGGTGTGCGAGTTTTGTCAAAGGCACACCTAAATCTGGTCAAAATAAGACACAAATTTGGTACAAAAGAACACCGACAGCACACCCGAACTCCTCTTTCAGGAAGGCATTTTTAGCCACAGTAGGGGGGGGGCAATTTTAAAAGACAAGGCGCCTCACATCAGCAAACACCGCTGTGTGATAGTTGAGCATGCGTTGTTTCAAAATATTTAAAATTACGGTGTGTTTAAATTACAAGTACCATACATATATAAATTCAATGTATATATCATACCAGATAGATACTTGGAAATCTCTAGGTAGGCTTTTTAATTATATGAAATATTTCAATATAAAACAAAAAAACAACCTAAAACAAACAAAAACCAAATACAAAATTAAAAATTTCAAATATTGTAAAGACAATAATTTTCAAAACTTTTCATGTCAGATGTGTTATTTTTGATTGAAATGCGCTTTTACAAAAGCAAGGGTTTCGATTTTTAAAGAAATACCTCGTATGTGAATGTTGAAAAACAGTATTGTTTTATTAACTCCCGTTATTGGACAATCTCCTTTTACCAATGTCGTATAAAAATTGCATCATTTTGGTGCACAAGATGACCCCACCAAAAAAACGATATCCACAAATTTCTATTCAGGCGATCCCCGGTGACGTAATTACAATGAGTCACCGGTTATCCCATAATGGTCGTCCTCTTTCCCGAAACCCCATAGGCTCACCACTCAGGCGACAACCAGTGGGGCTGGGTTGGGGAAGGGGATGACATCTGAAAAAGGAGATTTCCAAATAATGGGAGTTAAGAAAAACCATGACTGTTTTCAAAACAACTCCCTCCATAGTTGAAATTCTCCTTAGGGTTTCCAATGTCGTAATAAACAAATTGCATCGACATTGAAAACCCTTTTCCAAGAATAGCACCGACCATACGCCGGAGGTAGTCTGTCGCCCGAAAGGAGAGACTAACACGATTCAAATAGAAAACCAAATAGAAAAAAACCGAGGGCGACCCTTAACAGTACGATAATATATGCTCTATCACATTGCATTCGCGACACATAGACACTACCAATAATCAAATTTATTAATCGAGAAAAAGTCTTGTGTTCAATCTCCGCATATTATTCTAATGTGATTGGTTTTGACGGCCAACTTGTGAATGATCGACCTCACATTATTATTACTGGCTAGTCTCCTAAGTGTCCCTATTTGGTAGCAATCTTTCTTGGAGTAAAGAAAGAACAATGTATTGGACGTAATTGCTGAAATTTGGTTTAAATATGTTCAATCCAAGAAAAAGTTTGACCCAACAACTGAAATCAGAATCAATCTTTTCATTTCGACTCAGACAATCATGGAAAAACATATTTGCCACAGCTTGATACAATATAATCACCAGCTCCCATGCTCACAGCTATGATCCGATTGGTATTCATTGTTCAGTGGAAAGCAATGTCTTGCTCATTATCCATATCCTTCCCCTACCACCGCCCATCAATCAATGTTTGTGGACCTTACGAGGCTGCAACAAACAACATGACTTTTGATCAACATTGCCTATGGGGAGAGGGGGGCGCTTTACGCCAAGTCGGGCAACGTGTGGCAACATTTTTTTCCATGATTGAAGGTGGGAAATAGATTCCCTGTTTTTAATCTTTTCGAAATATAACAGAAATATGGATGCCTTGAAAACTCTTACTTTTGCCATGATTGTAACGTCACGGTCCCAGTCGGACCCCGCCAAGGTATGGCCCTACAGTATATCCATCATATCTCTTTTAATAAATACCTAAATCCATATTGGGAAGAACTCTTCAAAATAGTACGAAATATTAAAGCATATTGTTGTTAAATCAAAACATAACGGTTCGTTATCAAAGTCCGCATGAGACTGTAAATTTACCATTTTCCATTTAAAGCGTATATATAAAGTATAATACTGATTACCCAATTAAACTCACTACTGACATTTACGATTTCATACGGAATTTATTTCAGCATATAAGTAGATGAGAACAAATAATGCAGAAATTTGGATATATGTATGCAGGAATTACAGAAAAGAGGCAATGGTGTCTTAATATATCGCTACCTAGTAACAAAGATGGAGCCTGAAGTTTGGAACATTGTTCGGGAAGGTTCTCTCTATTATAACCCCACTGCGGTGGTCGTACCGACTGGGGAAGTTCCCCTCTGGATCGTAAAATCGGGACGATGTGGACCAAAATAAATGCTTTTCCTCCCTCTTAGAATATTTCGGCAGTTTCGCCTAAATTTGGGCAAAATTAATCTGGATCGACTGCATGACTGGTGAGGTTTGAAACTTTCTGTGCCCCATGGGGAACATCTAAATTCACTTTTGTAATGGGTCCTCAGTGTAAATATAAATTGAATCATGTGGCATATTTAAAATGAATTTAAAAGGATCTACAGCCTTACTGTCACCGCTTATAGCCCCGATAATATATTTCTTTCCCGGAAATGGTCTGATTTTATGTTTGGTCTCTAAATAAAGAGTGATGTGGAACCACTTTTTTTTTTTTCCAGCGACGAACTAAAAACAGAGAGATGGTCTCTTCCACTACACAAATTCCAGAAGTGCAAATGCGTCGGATCAACATTTCCCCCCCTCGGATTATTAGGTATAGAAAGGTATGATTATAATGTGGGAATCTTAAAATCCTTTGCCATGGTTACAGAAAATTGATTTGACCTCAAATCTACAACAGAACAGTATTTTCCGATGTCCCATTTACTAGACCAGTTGCCATGCTGCTGATTAATGTTGCTTGCTGCTTTAGTAGGATTCCAAAAATAAACATTTTTTACAATGCGAAAAGTTAATTTAAAAATGCGATGATTCTAATAGTTCTGCTAATTAAAAGCTTACGTTTTAATTTAAAAACTTAAGTCTCCGTGATTATCATTGTACACATTCTCCGTAAGGTTGCAGAGATTGTTTTTCACCTCACCAATAAAACCCATTGACAAATCGATATCGGCTGAGTATTTTCATGATTTTTGCCAAAAAAAAGTGTTTTAAGATCATTCTACTACCCCTACTTTGTTCAAACTTGATTGTTTATACACCGAAACGCTAAAATCGCAATATTTGCAGCACAGCAAAAGGCCAAAAATAATTTGGTGTGCGTTGTTGCATATAACATTGCAAGTGACAATGAAATAGGGTTCTATATATGGCATTAATGTGTATCATGGGGGGTTAGGGGTCGGTTTGGGTTTGGTTTTGGTGGTTGTTTGTGCGTGTTTTGTGTTTGCAGCTATGGAATGACTTGATCGATTTAAACCTTTTAAAATTTCTTTAAAGCTGATTTATACTACTTAATCGTCTAAAATTAAAAAATATCTTGCAAAATATTGTGAAATTTTCTTATACAATTTTAAAATTCAGCTATATTTTTATACTAAAGGGAAGTAATTTTCATGATTCGCTGTATTTTCAGCCATAAGGTATTTTTGCCAAAATGCAAAACATGTGTTTAATTTGATATTAAATTACACATATGCACCAACGGTACCACTCTGCGATATACATATTACACACCAAATGTCGAAAATACCTTTGGTTGTTCGATTTTTTCCCGAAGTTAAAGTTAGTGTACACCAAAGTTTTTAAATTCGTTTAAACGGTTTTTTTTGTCCCCGCTAAACGGGGGTTTTTTTTTGGTGGATGATACACCACCTCACGCCCAGGCCTGTTTTTTTGAGGCGTGGGCGTGCGATAGCACACCATCACAACAAATGGTCTGAAAGGTTTGCGGTTTTTCAGCACACCTAATCTGGCTAAAATAATACAACAATTTTGGTACAAAATGCACCCTACATCACCACTCTCTTCATCTTCAGAAGTGCTATTTTTAGCACAGGAAGGGCCAGTTTTTAAAGACAGTCCTGCCTCACACTCAGCAACACCGCTGTGTGAAGTTGGAGCATGCGTTGTTTTAAAATATTAAAAATTCCGTGTGTTAAATTAAAAGTACCCTATCTATATATAATTCACTGTATATATACATGACCAACTAATATTTGGAAATCTCTAGGTACTGCTTTTTAAATATGAAATATTTCACTATAAACAAAGGCTGAACTTCCGTAATTGCTCCAATAGGAATTAGAAATTGTCAAATATTGTACCAGACAAAATAATTTTCAACTTTTCATGCAGATGTGTTATTTTTGATGAATGCTTTTACAAAAAGCAGGGTTTCGATTTTTAAAGAATACCACCTCGTATGTGAATGTTTGAAAACCGTATTGTTTTCTTAACTCCGTTATTTTTGAATCTCCTTTAACCAATTCGATAATAACAAATTGCATCATCTTTGGTGCACAATATGACCCCCAAAACTATATACAAAAATTCTATTCGGCGATCCTGCGACGTCCCATACACTGAACTTCACCGGCATCCCATCATGCTCGTCCTCTTTCCCGCAACCCCATAGGCTCACCTCTCGGTCGACAACCAGTGGGCTTGGTGGGAAGGGATCGACATGGGAAAAGAGATTTCCAAATAATGGGAGGTAAGAAACAATACTGTTTTCAAACAAACTTCCTCATATGAAAATCTCCTTAGGGTTTCCAATGTCGAGAATAACAAATTGCAATCGACAATTGAAAAAACCCCTTTTTCCAGACTAGCAACCGGTGCCATAGGCCGGAGTCGTTGTCGCCGAAAAGAGACCAACACGATTCAAATAGAAAGCCCAAGTAGTAGAACAAACCCGGGGCGACCCCAAATGTCGGCCCTCCGTCGATTAAGTACCGCACCTTTGATCCATAGAGCTAAGACTACTAAAGGCCTAGTACAAGTAGGCCCCACTTTCGCTCCCCGTCCACCACATAAGTTTATTCCGTTAAAGTCCCTGAATCTATTTACCTTAACTAATCAAGCTCTCCCGCTTGTTCTAGGAAGGCGCGATAACAACCGGCCGGCCTCAGGACTCATATCCCTCATGTATGTTTTATGAGGAATTGGTGAGCGCCAGCCCACAGTATTTATGATTTGCTCTAGGCGGAGGCCGCGGTGAAAGTCAGCAGAACTTGCTACAGCCCTGGTGGAATGAGCCGTAGCACGTTCGCTGGCGTTCACCGCATTGGCATGGTTGATAACCTCGCAGACCCAACGTGACAGAGTCTCTTTCGAGGCCGCCGTATGCGGAGGTCAGTGTTATCACAAAAACAGCTGCTCTACCCTACCACGAAGGGCCTTCGTACGGGAATAAGGTAATATTTAGAGCTCTTAACGTACACCACATTCGGTCCTCCCTTACGGAAGAAACCACCCACATGTGTCCGGACGAAGAACACTGGCGGGGCCCTGAAGCCAGTTCGTTCCTTTTTCTGAAGGAAACCCGGCGGAAATGGAGAGTGGCACCGAACTTCCAAAAACTATACATTTTCCCACCGACAATATGCGTGCAGTTCGTAGCGCGACGGCCCGACGCCATCACCAGCAGGAAAATAGTTTTGGACTAACGGCGTCAGACTGGCAGAACCCATCGGCTCGTACGGTACCCCTGTCAAACTCCGTAGGGCGGTTGGCAAGACCCACCCAGGCATAACTGGCCTCCGTTTGGCGGCCGGGTTTGTTGAACATGCCAAGCAATAGGCTTTTCAAAGTACTCCACCTTTCGGTACAGCCCTAGGGGCCGTACCTCGGTGATAGAACTGAACCGCCGACCTGAAATTCTTGATTGTTCTTGGTGTCTAGGCCACTACTGAATAAAGAATCCAGAGTCTGGCGATCTGACGACACAATGGGTCCGACAACAATTTTTTAGTCCTGCACCAATTAGCGAAGACCCGCCACAGGCCCTGAAATTTCCTCCGGCGTCTGCGAGAACATATTCAGGTTCTCGCAAAATGACCTTTGCGAGAACCTTTAGAACCTTCAAGTTCTCTGCTTTAAGGTTTCTCATAGAAGGAGTTTGTGATAACCTAACAAAATTTACCATTCTCATTATATTGAAATAAAGTAATGGACATGTACTAGTCTTAAGTAACACTAATAGGAACTGGTTAAAGTTTGTGATCGACAAAACTGAATTACTGGGATTTGTTATATAAAATCAGATTAATAGAACTTCCTATTTGTTGTTTTGTTTTGTCAAGACCTGTTGTCAAGCTCCGGCGAATGCGTCCTTCGCTCAGAATTCAAGCAGCTTCAAAGCTTGATCGTAAACAAACCTCATTCTGCGATAACCCCTGGCTAGGAGTTTATTTTTACTTTTCGAATTTTCCCAAATTTCATTGAATATTTTCGGTATAACATCAAATGGGATAATTATCTTTTTTCTAAAATATGCCCCTTGTTTTGCCTAAAAATTATTAAACTAAAATTGCTCATTGCTGAATGAATTACACATGGAATCAAGGGTCTTTTTTAATCTTGGGTACAGTGTAGCCGTTTCAGAATATGATCACAATTCGAGCAAACATGCTCAGTGTGCATGAAAGTGGTAGAATACGCTGTAAGTGTCCGACAACAACCAATTAGGAACGAGCTTTGAAGTTACATATCGGTTTGTAATCGCATTGATCAAAATGCAAACATTTTATAATTTCTGTTATAGTCATGCAAGTGGAAACGCTTCGCAGAATGGTCATGATTCTGGAACTTTAATTACGTACATTTATTCAACTATTTTGGCGCTTTATTTTGACATCAGTGAATTTATGATATCTTTCATTTTTTCGTCGAAAATAAACAAAAAACATATCACGTATGTTTTTATCGTTTGATCATTTTTGATTGGCACAAATTTTGCGCGAGACCTTTTTTGGTTCTTCTCCAGGAGCATTTGGGCGAACCTTCAGGCGAACCGGTTCTCGGGTTCTCGTTGAATTTCCAGCCCTGCGCCACTCGTCCAAAATAAGTGACGTGAGTGGATCTTCGCCAGCGCCGCCCCATGGCCGCCAGATCGGCAGCGTCACGAGAAAGCCTTTGCGTCTGGAAATGCTTCGCTGACACGCGGCCAAGCTTCAGTGAAAGCAGTCCCAGATTCGTCTGGACATCGCAGGATTCTTCTCCCACAGGAGGACATGCGAGTCCCGCGGGATCGTCCGCGGAGTCCCTGCAAGCAGGTTCAACAGCGGACGAAACCACGGCTGACGAGGCCAGAAGGGGGCCACGAGTATTACGTCGCAGTCGACCCTTCCGACCATGTCTACCACTCGTGGGATGAGTGGGATCAGTGGGATCAGTCCAGAGAGAGAGCATCCGACGCCCACGCTCCGGGATCGCGTCCCAGGGAGCAGTACGTCGGAAGCTTGGCATTTCCGGCGGACGCAAACAGATCTATCGACGGGCGATCGAGAACCCGGAAGATCTGTTGCGCTACCCGATGAGACAGGGACCACTCTAGAGAAGTGGTCCCACCCTGGATAGACAGTCCGTAGTGACATTGTGAATGCCCGGAATGTTGACAGCTGTTAACGTGATCTCCCTCTCGATGCACCACTCGATCAGAAGTCTCGTGTGGAGGCACAGAGTGGGAGATCTCGTTCCACCCTGCCGGTTGATGTACGACACCACCGTGGTGTTGCCGGATCTGATGAGGATCTTGCAACCGGCCACCAAGTCCTGGAAATGATGAAGAGATAGAATCACCACTTTCAGTTCCAGGACATTGATGTGAAGAGACTGATCCGAGGCCGACCAGCGGCCCAAAACTGTCTCGTCCCGAATGTGACCGCCCCAGCCATGACCCGATGCATCTGTGGTCAGTATCAGGCTGGGCTGGGAAGGAGGGAACTCCACGCCCCGGAGGAGATTGCTGGGCAACCTCCACCAGGATAGAGCATCCCTCACAATGGCAGTCATCGGGACCAGGTGGTCTATGCTGTCCGTTGCCGGACGATATTGCGCCAGAAGGTGCAGCTGGATTGGGCGCATACGATGCCGACAGTAAGGCACGATGTCCACAAGGCTGGCCATGAGACCCAACACCCGGAGCCAAGCCAAGGCACGAGCCTGGCTGACCCCGGAAAGGAGCGTAGCGCATTGAATGACATTGGCTACACGCTCCTTCGTTGGGAATACACGGCCATTGAGAAGATCCAGCTGCGCTCCCAGAAAAACTGGGAACTGGCTCGGTTCGACTTCGTGACCTCCTGCACCACCCACTTGGTGTGGGCGAGAGCGAGGTCCCTCGTTGGGCTGTAGATCTGTAGATAGATACAAAGGTCGATCCCCTGCCGTCTGAGAACTGAGCCAACGGCCTTGACCACACGAGTGAAGACTCGCGGCGCCGTGGACAGGCCGAACAGGAGGCACCAGAACTGGTATGCTTCTTGTTCTATCTGGAAGCGTAACCAGACTTGGTTCTCCCGTTCGATTGGGATGTGGAGGTAGGCGTCCTTGAGATCCAGAGACGTCGCCCAACAATTTTTGATTGGGCAACGGAGAGCGTGGGCCAACGTCTCCATCCGAAATTTCTTTGGTTTGATGAAGACGTTGAGCGGCTTCTGATTGAGAATCGGCCGCCAATCGCCCGTCTTTTTGGGAGCTAGGAAGAAGCTCGACCAAAAGCCCCCTCGAGAATCGAGGGGGATCGGAACGATTGCCTGCTTGTGTCGAAGGTCCGCTATCTCTTGTAGCAGGACCTGATGCTTCTCTGGATCTACGGGGAGCCGTGTGACCTTCCTGACAGAATGACGGGGCGGAGGAGCCGTGAACTCCAGACGGTAACCGTCGGAGACTACACTCCTCACTCAGCAAATCGCCGACGATTTCTCGCCAGCGATGCTGATACTTGATTGAGCGGCCACCCACCGGGGGATAACCCCCCGGCGGAAGTTCCGTAGGCAAAGGCCCTGGAACAGCGGCCGCCAACCCGTCAAACGCCAGACTCCTTGCGAGAACGCTTGGAGGACTGGCTCTTTCCCTTGCCGCGCTTCCTCTTGACCCCAGATGTCCCAGAGGACACCTTAGAGACTGGCGGAGCAGCGGCAGCGGAAGTTGTCGGTGTGGCCAGCGAGGGCTTGGCTGCCTTCCTAGAAGAACGCTTCTTCTTCTTCGAGGCGGCAGCCTTGCCCTTCCCCTGTACCTTGGCGAGCCCAGCCTCAAGGCTCTTCTCGTTCGTGATCAGAGTTGCCACCTGCTCAATAGCAGATTTTAACTCCGCACCGAACAAGGAAGACCCTGACAGGGAAACCCTGTTGAGGCTGTCGGCCAGCTGCGGCGAGGAGGCCGCTAGATGAGCCAAGACGTTCTTGCGACGCAACACCAAAGTGCGCGAAGCAAGTGCCATGGCCACATCCAACGACCGCGACGCCAAACCCGCGGCGAGAGATACCCGAGCGAACTCGGGTGACTCCCGGCCTAGCCGCTGCAATCCCAGATGATTCAGGCGAGTAAGCTGAAAAGCCGAGCATCGCATGAGCGACCGAAGCCGCCCGTCGATGCCAGCTCACCCTCCCAGAACCATGAGAAGGCAGACAGGCTAGACCGCAAAAAAAAAAAAAAAAAAAAGACCGCCCCCCCCCCCCCGAAGGGAGACGCTCGCGGACCTCCTGCTTGAGGTCCAGCACGGCGAAAAGTTTCTCGTAGTCCTCCGAAGGAACTCGGAGGGCCCGATCAACTCTTCGCTCGCGCCTGGACCAAGCCTTCTCCGGTTGGTCCACCTCTCGCGAAAGGACTGAGGCAGAGTCAACGCCGCCTGAGCAGAAGTCTCCGCCGCAGCACCCAAACGAATCAGGTCACTGTCAGGCAAGACTGTCTGCTCAGGAGGAGACAGCAGGTACCGCACCCAGTGTCAGTCCCGGTACCAACCCCGCAGGCATGGGCACAAACGCCCCCTCTTGCGCCAGACCCAGAGCCCATCCCGCAGCAGAGGCAGCAAGTGCCCCCGCCGAGGGGAAAGCCCCGAACCCAGACAGGGTTGGTGCCACCGCGGCTCCCCGGAGAGAGTCGCGGATGACCGACGCCGGACCAGTGCTCAAGCCCAAGCCAGCCCCGGGGGCCAGCGGGCGAGCACCGCCTGCAGCATCGCCAGGTGCAGTTGCCTGCACCGGAGGAGGCATCATCCCCGGAGGGAGAGCGCCAACCTCAGCCTGGCGAACAAAAAAAAAAAAAAAAAAAAGCTGAGACCCCATCCCAGTGGACGAGATCCCAGCCACAGGCAGGGTCAAAGTCACGGAAGTAGGCACCCAGCAAGACTGGGTGACCACGGCCCGTGACACGGAGGAGACAGCAGGTACCGCACCCAGTGTCAGTCCCGGTACCAACCCCGCAGGCATGGGCACAAACGCCCCCTCCTGCGCCAGACCCAGAGCCCATCCCGCAGCAGAGGCAGCAAGTGCCCCCGCCGCGGGGAAAGCCCCCAACCCAGACAGGGTTGGTGCCACCGCGGCTCCCCGGAGAGAGTCGCGGATGACCGACGCCGGACCAGTGCTCAAGCCCAAGCCAGCCCCGGGGGCCATCGGGCGAGCACCGCCTGCAGCATCGCCAGGTGCAGTTGCCTGCACCGGAGGAGGCATCATCCCCGGAGGGAGAGCGCCAACCTCAGCCTGGCGAACCTCCTGCCCCGAAGGGGGAGGCTCAGCCGAGCCCGGAGCTACCCCGGTCCCGAGAGACCTAGGCGGCTCCTGAGGCAGCGCCTCCCCCAAAAGGGAAGCACCAGCCTCAGCCCGGTGAGCTTCAAACCCCAGAGGGCGAGGCGTAGCCAGGCATGAAGCCACCTCTATCCCATACGGCTGGGACTGAGGCAGCTTCAAGTGCGCTCCCACGGAGGGCGATCCCCAGTAGGAGCGCTGGCAGCCGAGGCTGCCGCGGTGGTGTTGGTTGCGGCCACCACCGGGACTGCAGCCCCTGCAGTGCTCGGGGGAGCACCACAAGCCGCGCCGTGCCGACTTGCTTACGGGAATTCCACGAGAGAACTCCCGTTCGCTGTTGATCATGTCCCAGTGAATCCCCGCTAGTCCTACACAGTAAGACAGGCAAGGGGACGCACGATACACTCAAGTAACTCTAAGTTAATTGTCCTTCTCGAAGGACCGTGATTTACAACAAAGACAGTCCTTCAAGAGAAGGACAAAAAAGGAATTACGGCAGGACCAAACAAAGAAGAGGAATTACTAGGGTAACGACCTGGCTTCAAGGATGGGCCTGGAGGAAATTATCGTGACTAGCCTATAGAGACGCTGACACAATGGGCCAGCTGGATCACGTAACTAAATTCTAAAGAACGCCTTACAAAGAAATGGATCGGTTTAACTAATAAAGATTAACTTCTAAAGAAATGGTCTGGACACTCAATCGGATTAGCTTGTCTGGACACAAATCTGCAAGGCACACAAAGAATTGGAGTTAGAAACTATGAACCTGAACACTGATTAAAGTCTAGTGAATGACTGACCAGTTTAAAAATAAATACACCTTCGAGTAATGGAGTTTTATTCGTAGTATATTTAAAACTGGATAAAAAAAGCCAAAAATTGTTACAGGGACAGCCTCTCTCGCCAAGGTGAGCTGTATTAATGCCGTCCAAACAGTAATAACATAAAGAGTGTGTACACCACCGAACCAATCAAATTGACTCAAAGTAGTTTAATAGTTATATGGGGAAATTTACCGGGTTCCGAATTTTGCAGTCCAAATCTGGAACCTGCGGTTTCAGCGAATCTGGCCAGAATTCGCCAAAATCGCAATCCAAAAATCCTAAAAACGGACCCAGGACATAACTAACGGTAACTTAGAGTTTTCACCCTAGTCCTGGCCGAACAAATACCAGCCAAACCTTGTGAATTTCTACTCGAATCAGGAGCTAACAGATACATCTCACCGGTCAGGTAGAGCCCCAAAGGGAAAGAGGACGAGCATGATGGGATCACCGGTGACGTCAGTGGTATGACGTCGCCAGGGATCGCCTGAATAGAAATTTGTGTATATTAGTTTTGGGGGTTATCTTGTGCACCAAAGATGATGCAATTTGTTATTATCGACATTGGAAACTCTAAGGAGATTTCAAATATGAGGGAGTTATGAATATTAATTTAAATAACTACAAGAGCTCATTATAACCTAATGAATACTTAAACCTTCCCCCTAACTATCATTTAGAATTATTATTATTATTATTATTATTAACTTGATAAAATAACACTTCAAGGATGTATATTCATGGGATATTCAGAATATTATTTTGAACAAACAGCATTTTGGCTAATTCATTTCACATGCAAATGCATCAGTAAATATTCTAACAAGAATTATGCAGTGCATAGTTAAGATGGTCCCCACAACTGTGGTTTAATCACATTTTATTGATAATATGCAAATGAGCTCATTAATATTCATAACCTATTCCAAAAGAAGTTCATTGAATATTTGGTTTTGTCTGTGAATGGATTAATGAATTTTCTTGAAAATATTTGAAACCTGTCCACTAAGTATACATCACATGACCTCCTCATGTTCTATCACCATGCTAAATTTTAAGTTCATTGACTAATTAGATTAGTCTGTAGATGTGGATTACAGATTCTATGTAGCCACCCATCCAAACAGGCAGGCATCCAGGCAGGCATCCATCTGCATGATCACATAAGCCCTACACAACAAGGTTGTGGGGGTTAGGAATGCAATTGTACATGTATTACTTCTACTGCACATTATTGAAAATGTAGCATTCTGATTGGTCAGTTCAATGTCCATTATTCATTGTCCATAATTTTCATATTAAATCAAGCTATTTTAGGTAACAGAATAGAAATAAAGGGTTTGTAATATCCTCTATGAGTTCATAATGTATCCTTGGCCAGAAAAAACTCATATGGGCTTAGCTGCACCCCACCCATTATTTAGTTTTTCCAATGGACACATTATTCCCCCATAAATGATACTGCACCACCATTTATTTCTGTGACAAGAGACAGGAACAGGAGCTTTTTGAAGATCCGATTATTTCTCAATTTGCACTTGATTGGTTGTAGAACACCTATAGAGAATGTTTTAAAGGTTTATTGGACAAAATTATGTTTTGAATTTGTTTTGAGCCTATTATTTTAATCATCCCCATAGAAAAGCATGCTTTGTTTTTTTGTCATACATGACAGAAATTTTCAAAGTATCATCTTAACAATCTTCTTATATAATGACGGCATATTCGGCTTTTTCACTTCAGGCATGATCTAATATGTTGGTGAGCATTCCAAATATGGAAAAAAACCTGGGTTCAAAAATATTATGTGTGCTTCATTCTGGATGTCTCTTTAATAACAGTAAACACAACTTGCATGGCATCCTCCCCCAAAAAAAACTCACAGTAGAAATCATTAAAAGATACAGTAAGCTCACATCTGTGATGTCCAAGAAATTCTCACCCAAACTATCCAGGTATGATTATATAATATCATCTAATGTCACAGTTGACTTGTGAAATGTATACTTCTTGCAAGTCAAATTATACAACAAGCAAAATCTATACTTCTGTTTGTGCGAAGAACTTCTACTGTTACATTTAAATGGACATGGCATTCTCAAAAGCATTGGGAATTATATAAGTTGCTCCTGCACATTTAGAATTCTCCCAGGTCTTTTTGTAATTGAATTGCAGATAACATGTGCTCTGATTTCCCCTAAGTGTATATAGAGTGGGTAAACACAATTTCACTAAGACACCATTTGAATTAACTAATGAGAAAAATATAAAGGTTAGACTTTGAGCATTGCCTGGATACGTAGATGATCCTTGGTGAATTAACTAAAAGTACAATTATTTGTGTTGTGTTTCTTAATAACAAATTGAAGGGGAAAAGTAACAAGACAAACCAAAAATAGGACAACACTGTCTGTAATTTGCACTCTTATACAAGACGATAATTATCTCATGAGAAGATAAAACTATCCCCTTCACCTTGCACTCTCCTGTAATGTGTATTACCTTACATGAAACGTTTCAGGATCATTCAGCGCATCATTGTTTCATCTTAATCCAATGTAGAATTTTGAAATGCAACAAAACAAAATTTGTACTTTTTGCCATTGACATGCAATGACTTAGCTAGTGATTTCTGACATTGAATTCTGGGAACCTCTCCAGTGGCTTAACTAGACATTTGAATTTGGTAGGGAAAGGTTGAAGGAGGGTTATGACTTCCATTTCTCTCTCTTTACCTTTATGTTGATCTCATTTGTGGGCATCAGATCAAATAAAGTCCTGGGTTGGGGTAGCTCATGCCCATGTGCTGTATGACCCCCAAACCTTTTGAAGAATTTCATTTTGAACTAATTTATTCACTGAACCAGATTCATTCAAGAAGATGAATAACAACTGAATTCCCTTTATATCTTGACTAAACTCTCATTTACATATATGATGTGTAATAACAAAATCTGAGTTATGATTTTTAAAGCTACATTTTAGTTTTCTTTCTGAACATGATTGGTTATAGGAAAAAGCAATGTTAAGTAATAGTGTAGGCGTACTAAATAACAACACACACACATACAACTTGACTCAAGATCCCTGGGGAACATGCAGTAGAATTTTAGTTGACTTAATTATCACAAATAAATGAGGCATGAAGAGCTATCTTCAGTAGATATCAGGCAGTGGAATAAGACAGACACCATGACAACTCAAAAACCACTGGGATTCAGCGTACTTTCATTAAGTCACACATACTCTTTAATTCAAAAAAAAAAAAAAAAAAAAGGTTAGTGGATTAACCCCGCTGCAAAATAGTGTAATTTCCAATAACGGTCATTCAGATTTAAATATTCGTGACCAGGCCTAGTCTTTAGTCAAGTCTGTGTGTAACCGTTCGATATGCGTAAGAGCTCCCTCCTACCGTTAAGTCTTTGAAACAGACTAGCACCCGGAAGTTGATGCCGTTTTGAATTCGCTGTTGCTGTTAGGTTGGCATGTCCTACCCCCCCCCCTTTGAAAATTGAGGGCGCCCTTCAAAAAAATGCGCTAGTATTGCTTTAACTAGACATTTGAATTTGGTAGGGCATGATTGGGAAAAGTTGAAGGAGGGTTATGACTTCCATTTCTCTCTCTTTACCTTTATGTTGATCTCATTTGTGGGCATCAGATCAAATAAGGTCCTGGGTTGGGGTAGCTCATGCCCATGTGCTGTATGACCCCAAACCTTTTGAAGAATTTCATTTTGAACTAATTTATCCACTGAACCAGATTCATTCAAGAAGATGAATAACAACTGAATTCCCTTTATATCTTGACTAAACTCTTATTTACATATATGATGTGTAATAACAAAATATGAGTTATGATTTTTAAAGCTACATTTTAGTTTTCTTTCTGAACATGATTGGTTATAGGAAAAAGCAATGTTAAGTAATAGTGTAGGCATACTAAATAACAACACACACATACAACTTGACTCAAGATCTCTGGAGAACATGCAGTAGAATTTTAGTTGACTTAATTATCACAAATAAATGAGGCATGAAGAGCTATCTTCAGTAGATATCAGGCAGTGGAATAAGACAGACACCATGACAACTCAAAAACCACTGGGATTCAGCGTACTTTCATTAAGTCACACATACTCTTAAATTCAAGGGCAAATATCAGATGCACTGAAAGGCCGTCACTATCATTAAAGCTCCCTGCACTCTTATAGTGAAGGTTGGAAAATAGCTTGTGGATTTCAAGTAGTTAATTTTGACCGTGCAAATGTCGAATTTCATGAAACGTTCAGTGCATCTCACCGGCTTTGCTCAAATTTATCACTAATCTGATCTACTTACCACAAGTGCCACCTGATTTTGCACTTGCTCTTTGTGAAAGTGAAAATACCTGTGGCTGCAGTTTCTTTAATGATATACAAGCAAATTGAACTCTGAATTCTTATTATGATCACATGCAGGTGGAACACTGCCATAGATTCTCATGTCACCATCAATCAGCCCCTTATGTTTCTCACCCTAGCAAACACTTATTTGTTAGGGATTGCCTCTTACTATACTCTGTTCGATCTCAAGTTTGGGGGTGACGTCACTGCGCGCGTTAGGTTTTGCACCCGAGAAATGCACGCGTCGACCTTGGAATTGCAGCATTTACGCATGTGAACAAAGGCGGCACAATCCAAATGCTTGAGCGAATGCAAAGTCGCGTTATGACGTCACCCCCAAACTCGAGACCGAACAAACTAGAATATAGGCACTTATTACAGGGTTGGCACTTCAGAGGGGATGTGTGCTACTTATAGGGTGTGTCCTTATTAGGTATATTACACATCTGGCAAATGAGGTCATATAAAAATTATCAATTGATAAAGTCAATATTACAGATCCAATCCAATATTTGATTATGCTTACAATTTTATGTTGTGAATAGGAAATATATCGCTTGATTATATATTTTTAATTAAATGATTCACTTTCTCCAGATTGCAATCTTTTATATGAGCAGATGACATCACACCAATGCAGATACATATGCATATCACAGTTTCTACGACTCCTGAGATTCCAAAACAGTTACCCCAGGCAGTGACGGCCAAGAAATCACAAATTCCCAAATTCCGCATAAAGTAATAATCTTGACTTTTTAAAAATATGTATGTTCAAGCAATATTTTCTTATTCCTAAACTGTTGGAGCAGAAGAATCAACTCCACTGTAACGGTTATTTTTAATTTTTTTATATAATTATTATGAATAACAGACAAGGATGAGTTCGTGTATAGGGCCATAATAACGCCTGTCGATGACTGGCCCACAATAAGTGATCAAATCGGTTTGTGGTTTGCAGTGTGTACAGCTGTAATCTACTTGATTAATTTGGGTGAGTTGCTATATTGAATGAGGCTTGGCTGCCATCGTCTGAGTTTCCCTACCTGTTACATGAGTAAAGGTTTGTGATGCTATCTGTTTGCATTACAATGCAGCCTGATGAATGTGATATCAGTCAATTCATACTGACAGTGATATCATTTCATGATTTGATCAAAATAATCTGGGCAAAAAGCAAGACAGAGGTATACAGAGTACTGAAGGAGTTCCTTGTAACTGTAGTGTGTGCTTCATAGAAACCCCACAGTATTATTCATGGATCAAATACCATGGCTGTTCCTCCAATACATTATGGATGCTTTATTTTTCTTTATGGGTTAAGATCTATCATCATTTGGTTAAAATAACTAGTAAAAAAAAACTAAGTTTGCAATTGTCACAGAACCCGAACCACAGGGGAGAGAGTAGTCATCACATAGTGTGCAATAATGTCGCAATATCAACATTCAATTATGTATGCAGTTGATTAGTGTTAAATATGTAAGGTTGAAAAGTTCACTGCAGTGTGAAAAAATATTATTTAAACATCCCCATTCGGTGCATTAAGCAGGAATATCTTTGACACAAAATTCTGGACAAACATGCAAAAGCAATAAAATTGCATGTGATTGTCCTATTAATGGCAATATTAAAGAACTGTTCAATGGCGGATCCAGGATTTGAAAAATGTCAAAATTACCGGGGGGCTGAAAGGCTGTAACTGGTTCAAAATAGCTCAAAATGGGCTGATTTTGCAAAAATTTGCAGAATTACCGGGGGCGCGCGCCCCCTCCGCCCCCTCCCTGGATCCGCGCCTGCTGTTTAGAGTGGAATACTCTCATCAGAGCTGCATCTAGCAGCAACAAGGACATTGATTTAGTTATTTGTTTTACTGTTATTTACACTTTCATTTTATTTGAAGGACAAATTGTCTCTGCAATGGCATATCCTCATCTTCAGTGATATCACAGGAAGTAGCAATCTGAGGCACATATACCTATGTGATGAATGATTTGTATTCTAAAACAGCATGGACAAGAATATGATAATGATTACCACACAAATCCATCATTAGATTATATTTGACAGTGTTGACAGCATGATGTTGTAGCACAGTTAAATTTAAAAAGCCATGGGGAAGTTTCATTAATATTATGGCCAAGAGGTGGGCTAAGGAGGTTTAGAAACTCAGACTAAGTGCAGAAGTATTAGTGCCGGAATGTAAAATTTTATGAATTTGTAGCCATATTTACATTGCAGTTGGAAGTCAAGATTCAACGTAAGCTTAAAGGGGTACTGGCACATTGGTCACAAATAGAAGGGAGAAAGGTCATCATTATTTCCTCATTTCTTTTTTAAAGGTTTTCAAAAGAGTTATAAATTTTTTTTTAAACTATATGATAAGTGAACGTGGATGTGTTTGTGCGTAAGATTGTATTTACACCGGCTCTCGATTGTCAACTTTTCCCCCCCATGATCCATTTGGAAAAACACATCTCCTCTCCCCCCAGCAACAATTGGCGGCAATTCATCAAGATAATATTAGTTATGTCCCGGTCTATAATCGCTGTAGCCAGGGGTGTGCGGAGGGAGTGCGTGGTCATCCGGGGGGTCTGGGAAAAAATGGGGAAAATGGGAGAAAGAAAAAAATGCAAAAAAAAAAGAAAAAGAAATGAAGTGAAAAGGCATTGAAATAAGGCTAAAATTGGGAAAAAAACATATTTTTCAGGGGCTTCAGCTTCCGGATAGAAGTCCCACCAGTGCTTTGCCCCTAGACCCCCTACCGCTGTGGTTTGGATTCAATCCTGGGATCTGCACCCTGGAGTGGGGATCCTGGCTACGCACATGTATTTGGCAATTTCAAGATCATTTCAGTAAGGTACACAACTCTTCAAAACAACTTAGATTGTGTCCTGACAAGAAATGCTGATGACAATTTTAAAAGCAATAATAGAAATTTTTTGTAGAGCGGCCCAAGTTAAAAAGTTTGAGATTTTCATACGGTTGCATTGGTAACTGGATAGTAACCTATACCTGTGAATGGGTTAAGCTCTATAATGTCTGTGTCGCAAACGAAGGACATGTGTTATTAGAATAATTAATATCGGAGATCTAGAAATAATCACGCTGCTGGAAAGGCCTTCCAATATGATATTGCTGGGAAATTAGCCCACCAGGTATGTGTCTACGCTCATCCCATAGTTGTTTTTTTGGTTCAGGCAAGTAAGTGAGAGGTCATTTCTGAGGTGGCACATTTTCTGGATGGACATAAACGTAGCATTGCCATCCTGCGTTGTAGACATTCTGGGATCCCAATTTTAATTACAAAGACGCTTATTTTATGATAATTTTTTGCATTTCTCGTTCGCACAGGTATAGTTTCCTAGACAATTACCAACATAACTATGCAAAAATATCAAATTTTTTAAAATTGGGGGGCACGGGGGGTCTTTAAAAAAATGTGATGTATTGCTTTATTGACCATGTTAATATCATGAATATTGAAAGTAGAACGAGTACAAACAGAATATTAAGACACTATAGTGTCTCTTTTTTTGCCACTTCATATGAAAGAGATCCATTTAAAAGGGGGGGGCCTCTGTATTAAAGTGTCCCTGGACCCCCTTGTTGAAAGCATTTCTTGTCAGGACAACAAATCTAAGTGGTTTTAAGAAGGTGTACTACTTTGAAATTGTCTGGAAATTGTCACAATCATGCCCGCATAGCCCGGATCCTGCACCCCAGGGTGCCGATTCCAAGGATGATGTGGGAGAGTGTAGCCCAGCGGTTAGGGTGCTTGCCTGTGGCGCAAATTACCAAAAAATCCCGGGTTCGAATCCCGGTGGGGTCACTTGCTGGATTTATTCGGGTGCTCAATTCTGGATTTGATATGTATACGAGCTATTGATTAAATACAGAATACCGCTCTCCTCCATGGTTCACTTGAAATTGGGCAAATGAATCATGAAAGCATCCCGTCCTTCGGAGGGGACGTTAAACTGTCGGTCCCGGTACAGAGAGTCACAACTGTACATGTACATCGCAGTCAGTGTCGAATAAGAGTAGGGTGTAAACCCCTGACTGTTCCCAATCCGCCCCAGTCTAAAAAAAAGCGGGCCATGTTAGGAGCATGTATCATGCGTGTATCATGCGTGTATCATGGATACACGCAGCCCCAGATCAGCTTACTCAGTTGAATAAATCCTGACGCCACCACAAGCCATTACCAATGACTTGTGGATACGTTAAGAAGAAATTAAAGTGTGACAAAATATGCCAATGTCTAACAGAACACTTGATGCCAAGCTTTTAACAACTCACAGCTTACTGTTCCAATTTATTACTAAATAACAATAAATATTTTTTAATTTAAACCAAACAGATAACAATGCACCATGGTATGGCTAAAATAAAAGCAAGCACAAAAGCCATAGGTTTTACTTAGTGTTGACTTTCATCACTTAGCGAGTAGCATGAAGAACACCATGACATAATTGCATTTTCTTTACCCTTTCAATGCAACACAAGTTGACATCAACCTTTAGTCGCTGATGTACAGCAATGCATATTCGGCCCATTCATTTCAGGTGTGATCTAATACACTGCTAAGCATTCCAAATATGTAAAAAAAACAGGGTTAAAAAAACAATTGAGGGTGCTTCTTTCTGAAAATGTCCTGATGTTTCTCAAAAATAAGATTTTAGTCATGGGAATTCATGAAAACAATATTTTTTTCCTCTTTGAAAATATTGTCAACTATCTTTCCTTGTTGAAAACATAAATCGTCATGTGAATGCAACAAAGTCATAAGTACAATAGCTAGCATTTTCAGAAATTCCCAGCAAATATACTATTATGCAAAGTCTTTGGTCAGTGGTCTTGCAATGGTTTTTCAAGCGACACGGTCACCTGAAGAACCATTTCAAGAGCCACTGGCTCAAGGAAATACAAATTTGGTTATCCTAATATATGGCAGCACACAGATGTATCACTTGGCAGATATTGGACTTATGACCTTGTTGCACTCACATGATAAGATATGCACCTGAGCTCCTTTATGATGACACTCAGGAAATAGTATACTTCTCAATTTATTCGGG